>JAZKJV010010524.1:0-280291 GCA_037367405.1 Ottelia alismoides | reverse complement strand
TTGTTTTGGATATTCGATTAAAAATAGAAAATGATTTTATTAATTTTAGGTTATATAAATGAAAAATATTTTTTATTTTCTAAGGTATTTTAATCTGATTTTTAATTATTTTTATGAGGTATTCTTTTACAAGTTACCTTTTATAGGCTATATAGGTATATACATCTATATATTTTAATATTTTATTTTTATTTTGTGTATTTAATCTATTTATTTTTGTTTATTATTTTATAAATTTATAAAGTATTTTTATACACTTAAATATATTTTTATTTTATTTTCTGAAGTGTTTTTATACACTTCATAAAATAAAAGTATGAATTATAGGTTTGTATACATGTATTATACCTATTCATATCATATACAATTATTTTATTTTGTATTTTCTTGAGGTTTTTTTCCTGATTTTAAAATAGATATAAAATATAAATAATATTTATAAAATTATAAAAATAAGAAATTATAAAAATAATGAAAAATAATAAAGTGAATATTTTAATCTGTACAAGTATACAATAGGGGTCCAAAACTCAACTTTCAAACAGTAACTCCGCTAAACGCAAAACCACCTCCATTAAATAGATTATTTTAAATTATATATAATTAAAGGTGATTTTGACGCATTTCGAGTTTTTATTTGCAAGATACGGGTTTGGGAAGTTGGGATTCTGGAATCTTATTCAGATCATAACTTTTTATCTGTATATTATTTTTAGGTGAAGTAAATTTTGTATTTTCTATGTTTAATTATCTACAACTTTCATGCAAAGTTTATTTATTTGAAGTGTATAAAGTGGACCAAAAATAGGTCCCACAATGAATAAAGAATGAATAAAATGAATAGGTGTTTTTATTGTATTTTGGCCCTTATCTCCCCCTACTTTATTCCTTGTCGATCTAGTCATCGAGATGCCTAGGTCTCAGGGTTTCGGGTCATAAAATATTTACAATATTCTATTCTTTTCTTTTCTTTTATTTATTCTATAATTTTGGCTTTAAAATAATATTTTATACACTATTTACATGCATATGCATGAATGCTAAGATGCTGGAATTAAAGGTATTTACACACACTTGCCAGCGTTTTTGAGGCCAAAATGATAGAATAAAGATGATAAAATGTGGATTCATCATCCCCCTATACTTTGCCTTTGCTAGTCCCTAGCAAACACTTATGCAATAAGTGCAGAAAAGAAAATCAAAGAAAAGAAAAAGAAGAAAATTGGATTAAGTTTAACTATCAAACTTGTCTTCACAAAACCAAAGTTTGGAGCTTAAGTCGGAAGGACCTTTGGAATTTTAGTGCGGGTAGAACCTTAATGAGAACCAGACTTGAAATCCAACAGCCTTCAAGAATCCCAAAACTCTGCTTAAGTCTCCTCAATAGCCAGGTCATAAATATTTCAACTCATACGCAAACCCTTACGACTATGAATCTGACTCGTACAATGTAAGTGATGGTGGCTCTTCCCAACTGAAATGACAAAGAGACTGGCTTCTCCAATATGACAACCTAATGATTCCCCAATCCACAACTCATTCCTCAAGGAGCAGGGTATTCCCTTCTAAGTTCAAGTGGCAACCAGCCCAAGAGGAGGGGGTGAAGAGAAAAATGGACGGTAGCCAGTGTAGCTAACTATCCTAGGATGTCAGACCAGTATAGTCAAGTCATCCAGCTGCAGGTTCACATGATTTGACTTTGAAGCTCAAGCTTGCTTATTTACTATACACATATGTACAATCCGGCAGGCATTTTTTATTTTTGTACAGGCATGCCCACTTTTTTTGGAGTTTTTGCTTTTGCAATATTTTTTTTGAAATACTATATACATCAGCATTTACATAGAAGTTTTTCCTCTTTAGCTAGTAGACTATCCCTCGTTTGAAGCTTTATTGCAACCCACGATCTCCTATCCTCAAAACTCATCATTGCTGGACGGGTTGGGATGCACTTCCCTCCCTAGAGGAGGACAAGTGTTTCCACCTGTGTGCGTCTCATATCGGCAAATCCAACCTCCTCACCACTCCAACTGAGTTGAGCCAAGTGAAAGGTGCAGGTGTCCAAGTTAGGTCATTATCAACAAGAGTCGTGCACGTGCTCCTAAATACTCTACTTGGGCAGTCAAGGATCCATTGAACCAAGTCTCGTGATCCTCAAAGAATTAAGTCAACTAGACCTGAAGTACCTCAAACCCAGTTCCTGTAAGGTTCCTCTTATTATGTAGATTTTAAGGTCCAATCAAGCTCCAATCTCCGGATTTTACTTAGACTTGTTCGACTGTCAAACTCAATCCGAAAAATGCGAATGCCATGCAAATGCTATGCAGAAAATATTTTTGTGATACGATTTTCAAAGATTTTGAACTTTTTATGGATTTTTGAAAAGATGATGCATATGCATTTTTTAAAATTTTCAAAAAGGTTTTTCAAATGTTTTTGGATTTTAATTTTGCAAATATTTTTGGGATTTTTGAAAACAAAAGGTTTTGGCTAAAAATTAGGTACAAATATTTATACGGGGATGCATCTTTTATTTACAAAAAGTTGATTTTAAGAATTTACAAGGGTAAGTGGTCGATTTTATAGGTATATATAATAAAGAATTTTAGGCGTGATGTATGTATACCTCAAACTTATTTGAAAAGGTTTTCCAATCAATTTTGAAAACTATAGTCCAAAATAATTTTGACAAACACTTTTACAAACATGTACACACTTTTGAAAATCATTTTGCTAAGGTTTTTCAAACAATATATATAGATTTTTCACATATTTTTACAACAATTTTTCAAACCATTTGCAAATCATTTTTCAAACATTTTACTTCACACAAAGAAAATAGTTTTACAATCAAAAATGTTTTTACAAAGGTTGAAAACATTGAAGAAAATGTTTTCCAAATAGTTTTCAAAAGATTTTTCACAAAATTTTCAAACTACTTTTCAAACATTTTGTAAAAAATATTTTCACCTGATTTATTAATTAGTAAGTACAAAAAGAATTTGAGGAATAATCACATCTTTTTATTAAAAAATTTAATGAATTTAATTGTATTAGTTAGCCATAATTATTAAGAGAAATACGAAAGTACGAGTTATAGCTAAAGTATATACACAGTATATACGACCCCCTATACTTAGCTTGAGCTATGTCCTCATAGATCAGACAGAAAAAGAAGACATAACTCATACTGAGTATAGAAAAGTCTAAAGAATAAATGAAGAAGGGACGAATAAATGAACGAATGAGAAGTTGACCGTCCCCCTATACTTAGGATCGAATAATCCTAAGTATAGAAGACTGTACACAAAGCAGGGAGGGTCAAGGGTGGGAATGAACAGATCGTACTCAGACTGTCTCCCCCTATACCTAGGGTAAGATATCCCTAAGTATAGACAAGAAGAGGAGACAATGGAGAGGATCGAAAAAGAATAGAACAACTCGGTGTGCACACCCCCCATACTTAGGACAAAGTACGTCCTACGCGTAGAAAACTGTCTACAAGGGGCGACACCTTTTTGATAGATACATAGGATAGAAAAGGAAAATAAGAAAGGAAGAAAAGAAGAAAAGATATCAATGGATGGAAGAATGAAAGAATGATACGTATAGATGGATCTATACAACGGACGATGGAAGTGATAACCATGTATGAGATGCAAATGATCCGAGTCGAAGAACACATCTCATACCAGAAAGATGGGGGCAACGTCAACGGTCGACAGATCGTGGTCAAGATACAGCTTCAGGCGCTGACCGCTAACACGAAAGATAGAGGAAGATGACAACTCGGATATATCAATGCTACCATTATCATGTACCTTCTTGACCACATATGGACCTTTCCACTTACTTTGTAATTTCCCTGAAAGTAACTTCAGCCTGGAATCAAACAACCATACACGCTGATCAGGCTCAAACTATTTATGGATGATAAGGGAATCATGCCATGTCTTCACTTTTTCCTTATACTGTAGGCTGCTAGAAAAGGCTGTATCTCTCAACTCCTCCAGGGCTGCCAACTCTTATTTCCTCTGTTCTCCTATACTCTCAATATACAATAATAACTCAGTGACTACCCAAAGTGACTTATGCTTGATTTCCACTGGTAGATGGCACGACCTGCCATAGACGCGACGAAAGGGAGATGTCCCTAATGGTGTCTTGAAGGAAGTCCGATAGTTCCACAAGACCGAGTCCAAAAGCTGTGGCCAATCCTTTCGGTCTGGGTGGACAACCTTCTGTAAGATAGTCTTGATCTCCCTATTCGATACTTCGGCATTAGTCTGAGGGTGATACGGTGTGGCAACACGATGGTCAATGTTGAACTCGTCTACAAGGGCCCTAACTTTATCATTAATGAAATGAGATCCCCCTTCTAAAATCAGAACTCTAGGTACCCCGAACCGTGAAATGATATTTTCCTCAAAAATCGGCATACGGTTTTAGCATCTACGGCTCGGGCGGGGATGGCCTCAACCCATCGGCTGACATAATCTACAACGAGCAAAATGTGCTCAAACCCCTGACTCTTAGGAAATGGGCCCATGAAATCAATTCCCCATGGATCAAAAACCTCACAAAAGTGAATGGGCTGCATGGGCATCATATCTCTCTGTCCGCAAGTACCCATTTTCTGACAGTCAGTACATCTTTTCACGAACTCATCTGAATCCTTGAAGAGAGTAGGCCACCACAGGCCGGATTGGAGCACCTTCTGTGCTGTCTGTCTCCCGAATGATGTCCTCCTGCCTCAAGCTTGTGGCAGTAGGTGAGGACGCTATGCTGTTCGTCTTGAGGAATGCACCTCCTCCAGATGCTATCCCCTCCTTCACGATAAAGGACAGGATCCTCCCAATGGTAAAACTTGGCCTTCGCTAGGAAGATCTCAAGTTTCTACCTGGGCCAACCTTGTGGAACCGTCTTGGCGACAAGATAGTTTACAACGTCGGCATACCATGGGAGAGAGGTGATAGCCAAAATCGCCTCATCTGGAAATGTCTCTGTGATAGGTGCGCTGGGCTCAGATTCCTCAAGGTTCTCTAAGCGGGAGAGATGATCTGCCACCACATTCTTAACTCCAGCTTATCCTTAATCTCAATATCAAACTCCTGGAGCAGAAGGATCCATCTGGTAAGGCGAGCTTTGGCATCCTTCTTGGCCATGTGGTACCGGATGGCGGTGTGATCTGTATAGATAGCCACTCTAGATCCGAGAATATATGATCGATACTTATCCAAAGCAAAGACTATGGCCGACATCTCCTTCTCTATCACAGTATAATTCCGCTGAGAGGCATCCAAAGTCTGGCCGGCGTAGTGAATGGCGTACGACAATCCATCCCTCCTCTTTCCAAGCAAAACCCCTACGGCAAAATCAGAAGCATCCGTCATGATCTCGAATGGAAGAGACCATCGGGGGGCTGAAGGACATGAGCCGCGACAACCATATTCTTGAGAGTCTCAAAAGACGCAAGACACTTATCATTTACAAGGAACTCGGTGTCTTTTGTTAGCAAATCAGTAAGCGGTCGGGCGATACGACTGAAGTCCTGAATAAACTGTCGGTAAAAACCGATGTGCCATAGAAAAGACCGCAATTGACGTAGATTGGACGGTGGATCGAGTTTCCTAATGATATCCACCTTAGCCGGATCAACCTCCATGCCCTTGTTGGAGATGATATGTCCAATGACCGTCCCTTGAGTCACCATGAAGTGACTCTTCTCCCAAGACAAGACAAGGTTGACCTCTATGCAACGCTGAAGCACACGGTCTAGGCAGTCAAGACAAGCATCAAACCCATAGCCATGGACCGAGAAGTCATCCATGAAGACCTCCAAACACTCGCCCACCATGTTCGAGAAAATGGACAACATGCACCTTTGGAATGTCGCGGGGGCATTACATAAACCAAAGGGCATCTGTCTAAAAGCATACGTCCCAAATGGATAGGTGAATGTCATTTTCTCCTGGTCTTCGGACGCAATGGCCACTTGATTGTAACCGGAGTACCCGTCAAGAAAACAGTAGTGACTCTTCCCAGCTAACCTCTCGATAATCTGATCAATGAATGGTAGTGGGAAATGATCCTTCTTGGTGGCCTGATTCAATCGTCTGTAGTCCACACAGACCCTCCAAGAAGTGGGTATCCGGGTAGCTATCTCCTCTCCAGACTCACTCACAAATGTAGTGATACCCGTCTTCTTGGGTACCACATGTAATGGAGTTACCCACTTGGAGTCGGAGATGGGGTAGATAAAATTGGTGCTCCACCACTTCGATATTTCCTTCATGACCACATCTCGAAGATTTGGGTTCAGACTTCGCTGGAACTCACGCGAAGGCCTAGCGTCCTCCTCAAGATAGATGTGGTGGGAGCACAGAGCCGGACTAATCCCCTGGAGATCAGCTATATTCTATCCAATCACCTTGCGGTTTCTTTCAAGAACATCCATCAGACGAGATTCTTCTTCTCTAGTCAAACCTACTGAGATAATGACTGGGTGCATATATGGCTCACCTGCAAGGAATCTATACTTCAGCGACTGCGGCAAGGGTTTCAATTCTGGACAACTGGGAGGTGGCAAATCCGACTTCTGATATGTCTGTGTAAAGGTGACCAGGTTTGCATGTGAGAACTCTCACCGATCATGAGATTCTGACAAAGGGAACCTTGCTAAATCATCTATGAACTGTACTGGCTCGCACTCCGTCGTGGCTGTCGGCTCAGAAGGAATCAGACACTGCAAATAGTCACAAAATCATCCCAATCAATGTCTGAATCCGAGAGATCTGAGGTAGAGGAGCAAGAATGAAATTCTACGTCATCACTCATCACCGAACTGTCAGCCTCGATGGTATCCTTGTCCAGGGGTGTGCTCTCCAGGCTCTCAACTGCCATAAGCTGTAAATAGAGTGAATCTGCAAGCAAGGCGAGGGTCTGTGCTACTGGATCTATCCAAATGGATTCATCATCTGTCATCATAAAATCACACTCCTGGTGGACGTCTCGCTCAACCTCTGTCATCTGCTCAATATCACTGGACTGCTCTGAGTATGCAGATTCTCTCGCTCTGGTCTCGTCGATTATCTCTATTTGTACACTTTTACCCTCTACGCGAAAGCATACCTTCCCACTATCATGATCGGTCACCGCCTTGGCAGTGGCCAAGAATGGACGGTCCAGTATGATGGGGCCATCTGTTATCGATTCAGGGATCTCCATGTCCAATACTACAAAGTCCACGGGGAATTTCAAGCCCTAAATGGTAACGACCACGTCTCTAAGCAATCCCTTCGGCCTCTTAGTCGACCTATCAGCAAACTGAAGGACCGTCCTACTTCGAAGAAGAGGACCAAACTCGAATTGGTCGAGTAAGGCTGTCGGAAGGAGGTTGATCGAAGATCTGCTTCTAATAGAGTACGATCGAACCGCTGCTCCTGAATCTCGCATCTGACATACGGAGCTCCTGCATCAGGTCTCTTGGCTGGTAATCGGTTCTGAATAGCGCAACAAGTAGAATGGGTGAGCACATGATCTGATCTCTGTGGTTCCTTCTCTTCCTGCGGACTGTAGTCTTCTCTCTCACACTCTTTTGGAAGAGGGGGATGTGCTCAAGTGCCTCCTGTAGAGTCAGCTGGATCTAGAATCTGTCGATCATTTGGTTGCCGAACTCTACCTGTTGAGTCTTTTTTGGATTTTCTCTTTTGTTCTCCTTCGCCAAGCAGAGTGCTTCAGGGAAGGGGATGGTAGGGGCCTCCTCAGATGGAGCACTAGGAATAGGTTCCTGTGCCTGTGAAGGAATGAAATCCATAAAATTATCATCATGCAACCCATATGGACTCGAAGTAGATACTAAAACCTTTCCTTTATTCATTTTTTTGTTCTTTTTGTTACCACAGTCCTGAGATACAAAAGGTGGCAACACTACAGGTGGAAGCTCAACAGAAGTGGAAGAGGTGGCTTTAGTACCACCAATGGCATCTGAATTCGCGGCATCAGCACCGCGCTCTGGCTCTGCATCAAAAATGGTGTCTTCAGTACCAGCGGCTGCGTCTGGTATCATGACGGCCTCAGTACCGTCACCTAGATCTCCATCCTTGGTGGCATCAGCACCACCGTCATCAACATCATCAGCGGAATCAGCACCACTACTCTACTCATCCGACGCTCCTGATTCCTCGTGTGGTTGTCGCTCAGATGAGGCACCGACGACTGGCATCCTACCGCTCCTAGTAGTCACGAAATCAGCATCACACAAAGAAGACATGTCACTCAAATAATCACTAGGAGAAGTATCCTCTGTAAACTGTACCTGCTCAGACTTCCTTTTTAGATTATTCGGATTTGGCTCGATCTATGCAGGTATGGCGGCTTTGCCCTTGATGATATCCCTCATTTCCTGCCGGAACTCATCCATTTCCCGCCGGAAGGATGTTTGCTGTTCAGAGAGCAAGCCGGCGAGGTCATCGAGCGCTGGGTTCTCAAATGCTGATGCCTGAGAACCGGAAGTGTTCCCCTGTTGGAAATGAGGCTGTTGCTCAGAATAATGAGGGATGGCTGGGAGTATGTCTGGTGAGGCTGCTGACGCTGCCTCCACTGCTGTCCCTGATAGGTGGGACGAGGACCATGCTGGTACTGCTGGTGGGCATACTGGGGATGCTGGCTGTTCGGATGGCCCTGAGCTGGAGGCTGCTGCTGGGAAGAGGTCCCTCCGGTGGTCCAGCAGAATCTGGGATGATCACGTTGAATTCTGACTGGTTGTGGGTACCGGTCATACCATATCCCATTGACTTCCATCAATGGCCCCTGTCGAAGGATGGTGGAGGTAGAATTGCCAGTGGCTGATCAGGTTGATAGACCACCATCTGAGTGTCCTGAGATGGTGGCTGCGACGGGTAATACTGGAGCTGCTGGACCGTCTCTGTATGGTTGTGGTTGACCTGGCGGTGTGAGGCAGAGGGCTAGGTGGAGCTGCTACTGCTGGGATCAGCTCGTGACCTGGAGGCTGCTGAGTAGACATCTGTGCCTCCTGGAGGCAAAGAATCTGCATCTTCAGGTCACTCATGTTCTTCGTAATAAGGTCCATCTAGGAAAGACTCTGACTCTGCTTCTTGTCGAGGATCTCGAGGCGATCCAACTTCTCTATAATTATTCCCATGTCGGTTGTTGCGGATTCGGCTTAAGCTGCGGCTGCCGACGGAGTGTGGGGACAAGTATCGATGCGGGCGATCCTCTGAAATTTTCCTACTCCTTGGGGGGGCTTTTGCTGTATGTAGACTCTGGCCTGGGTCGTGACTATAGAGTTTTCTGCCATCCCTTCATAGATGGTCCAAACGTTGTCTTCACCATCGGAAAAGTAGGACCCACCACAAGAGGCGTTTACAAGCTCCTGCAGCCCCGGTGTCAGCCCACAGAAGAATCTCTGAACCAAGTTGGGCTTTGATATCTCATGATGTGGACACCGGTCGATGAGCTCTCTGAAGCGATCCCAAGCCTCATGGAATTGTTCATTAGGGATCATAGTGAAGTTACTGATCATAGCTCGTGCTGCGTTCGTCCGGCCGAGAGGATAATACTTATTCAAGTATGCAGTCCGGAGTTGTGCCCAAGATGTGACGTACCTCCCAAGGTGTTTCAGCCAGTAGGATGCTCTGTCAGCTAAGGAGAATGGGAAGGCAATCATTTTGATCGTGTCCTCGTCCACGAATCTGTCATGGACAGTGCTGCAAATCATCTTGAACTCCTGCAGATGGAGATGAGGTTCCTCGGTGGCTAGCCCATGAAACTTGGGCAATAACTGAATGGTCTGCAGGCGAAGCTCGAAATTCCCGATGATGGGAGGAAGCTGGATCCATCGGTGAGTGAGGGTTGCGGCTGGGTTATGCAATTGCCTAATGGTCATCTGTGGCGGCCTCTTCTGGTTGGGGTCTCCTCCTCCGCCTGCGGCTTCTGGTATGTCTCCACCACCACCCTCAGGTCTGTCATCTCTGTCCTCTCGCATCTGCGCCAGCTCTCTCATGATATCATCCATGAATACTTCCTGGTCTCTGATCTGTTTCTGCATGGTCTCCAGGGAGGCTAATAGTGAATTGTTGATGGCAGCTTGGTCATATAAGAATGGAGGGTGTTCCTGCTCATCTGGGTGTTCTTCTCTGTCTGTTATTTCTGGATTTTTCGAAAAGGCAAAAGAACCCATCTCAGGTGCCGTCAAATGTTCTGAGCTCTGTGTTGCACTAAACTCTGAAACTACTGGACTGATGGAGGAAGAAGGATGGTCGAGGGGGAACAGGGTGGAAGTGAACTCAGGTTCGGAGAGTGGGTCTAGACTCCCCGAAGTCATCCTAGATCAATAAAGAGGAGTGCTGGATAGCGGTGCCGTCAAAGACGGCCTAAGAGATCTCTTTCCCATCATCGTGATTATTGAGAAGAGCAAGATTTTGAGAAGTGAAGAAAGAGGGGGCAAAAATTGTGCACAATTGTGCAGTGTTTTTGATCTTGACCTAAATCAACTAGTCAATCAAACACAATACAAGGGGTTCACCAACTCAACTCGTGAAGCCGTAAGGGATCGGCTATTATCTTTGTAATTTTTAGATTGCATTCAGGTAATTATTTTTGAACGAGTCCTTAGAGAGCTACGCCTATAGGAGAGAGAGTACTACCAGAAAAGAATGCCGTACTTGTCCTCCTCCTTTGTAACATGTAGTCTACACTTTTTGAGGTCCTTGTAACCTTTCCTGGATCCCTACTCAGCCAAGAAATAGAGGGAGGAAGCCGATAGGCGAAACGGATACTTCGGATCTCGCTCGCAACGGAATCACCCGTGAGCGTGCAAGAACCTACTCGGACGCAAGACGATGAGACAGAGACCCCCGTGAAGGCGTGGCCTAGGCTCGATACTTCGGACAAGGTCGATGCTCTACACAATAGAGAGTCATCAATGGTGACCAAGCCCTACTCGTCTACGTACGATAGAAGCGCCAATACTTCGGAAATCCAGGCGATACATAAGGCATCCACAGATTGGATTTTGGGCTCTAATCCTTACGAAGCTGCTCTCTCACTTGGAAGGAGACCTTCCCATGCAACCTGAATACAATTGAGGGCTTTGCTCACCCCAAGCAATGAGTCCAATTAGCCAATTTTATTTAGGTCAAGTTTTCTTTAGCAGTCCCTTTTTTAATTTTTTTGTGTTATCACTTGCTTTGAGTTAATTTAATACAAGTGCCTAACGTTTTTGTATTTTTCTTTGATTCCTATTTGATCCAAAAACAGGGGAAGAGAGTCAGAAAAGCCAATGCAAGTTGGCACTAATATGGAAATGTCACCTTAGTGCCTAAATGATGAATGCTAAGTTAGAAGACTTACAGTGCTTCCCAGCTCTCTCAATGCGGGATGCAAAAAAGGAATTTGTAAACCTATGCTATATGCCGGTATGCACACGGAAATCGTCCTAAGCAGGCAATTGCTAGCGTGAAGAACCAAATGCTAAACATACAAAATGAACACTAGAATTCCGGTCTAGGAATCTCCTCGGTGCCCACCACAATGGGTCCTGCCAGCGCTGTACGGAGACTCTCGCGGCGTAGTAGTTTCGATTTTATATGTTTAACAATTAATTTTTATCTAAGTCCAAACGATAAATCTATAGGTGCATGCAAATGTTGTTAGGTGTTTGGCCTTAGATTACAGGAACAAGCAAGCCTAAAAACTAAGGACTCATTCCACAAAATTTAAAGTCAGGAAAATCAAAATCGGAAAATGATAGCGGTGAAAAACCGATAAAAACGGCGGTGAGCCCCCAAGTGTACAAACACTTGGAAATTGGGCCCGAGTGTCCAAGTTCAAGTGAACCTGTATTATTACAAATTAAATAAATGTCTCTCTCTCACAAAAAATAAATCACTAACTATCCTCTCTCTCTCTCAGATCTTCCTGCTCTCTCCTGCCGGCTAGGATAGAATAGCCGGCTCCGCCTCCTAAGGCTGCTCAGGATCCCCTAGGCGATCCTCCTCGGTAAGTGGTCCCTCGCAAGAAGACAAGAAATGAAGTGGTCAGATAGCTCAACAATATATATAAAATGGAGAGATCAAGTAAAGCAATAATGTAGGCAATCAAACACAATCACTTACAAATATGATCTATACGCTGTTGCTCCCCGGCAACGGCGCCATTTGATAACACAAGTTTGGCAAGGGTCTAAATATCTCACACAAGGCGGAGACAAGAGTCGCTGCGACGACCACTCACTAAACCCGTATTGATCAACAATGAACCCAAAATATAAATCAAGTAATGAGAAACAAATGTGGAGTCAAATTTATTATAACTCTACAATAGGTATGTATAGTGCAAGTATGTCTAGAGTGTCGAACTCTGGGAGCAAGCAGGATAGGTCAAACAAAGATGCACAAAAATGTGATGTGTGATCAAGTGTCTACAAGTATGCAAATTTTTGTGGGTTTTTAATTAGGTAGATTTTTATTTTTTGATTTTATGTTTTTGTATTTTGGTTTTTTTAATTTTCTGATTTTATATTTTCTTTTTATATTTTTTATATTTTTATATTTTCTTTTCAAATAGTAGAGTATATATACAAAGTAAGAAAGAGAGGGATGGAGTACTTGTAAAAATAAGTAAAAATATTCAAAAATCAGGAAATAAAATGTTTTGGTCTTTTTTATAATTTTCTAATGTTTTTGTGATTTTTCCAGATTTTTCCTAATTTTTTGGTATTGTTAAAGGTGAAAATACTAGAAAACAATAAACTAAGTGGCTGGCCGAAATCAAAATGAGGATGAAAAATATCAAACAATGTCCAATTCTCCTCAAATTAATTTTAAAATAAAGAGAATGAAACAAAGAAAATTCAGAGGTAGAGTTTATATTTTTAAGATTTTTGTAGAATTTTTAATATGTTTATGAAGTTTTTAGGGGTTTTCTAATTATTTGGAGTTTTACCTTGAATTTTTAGTGATTTTTGGACTGACACTAAAACATGCTAAGACACGAAAAATGTAATTTTTTTAGATTTTTTTCAAAAGCTTTTACTAATTTTTATGGATTTTCTAGTGCAAACAATATTGAGAATGCATATTTTTGAATTTTTATAAATATGAAAATGCAATAAATATGCAAAATAAAAATATAGAATGAAACTACAATTCAACAGGAGCCTAAGATAATTTTTTGTAGATTTAGGGTTTTATCGATGCATGGAATAAATAGAGACAACAAGAGGAAACTACACTACTAGCAAGGGCATATGTGTAAATAAGCAAACAACCAAGGACCACAGTGCAATTTTCACGCAAAATATATAACTAATAAATAGATTTCCAGAACCAATCCTAATAACCAAAGCCGCTAGGGTACAAGAGCAATTTTTCCAACCCCACGCGTGACTGACACGCGCCTGGGAAGGACCTAAATGCAATAAAAAAACTCCCATGGGCTTACTTGCAAATAACCCAAAAATATTACACTAGATCTAAAAGTTTTTGGACCAAGATGAAATAGCTAGACTCGCGAGGGGTCCTCTGCAAAATAGCCACTCCCCTCACACGCACGGGCACGTGAGGTGATGTGGCTTGGACTCGAATGCAATATCTAAAAAGTTCCGGGGACGGAATGCAAATATTACAGAAGTTTTAAAACAGCCGATAAAATTTTGAACGTTAATTAATAAATACAAAACTTGGCCGGGGTGAGGATGCAAAATACCCAGGCAAAGGTGCAATCGGACGGTGGGATCTCTCCCACTTGACACGTGTCGAGCTCCTGTGCACCGATACCCTTTCGCGATCGAACGGTGGAGATCAGAGGATCCGAGCTGCGATCGACGGTGGAGGGCTGAAAGATCTAAAGGTGGCTGTAACGTCTGGAGGTGCGGCCTGATCAGACGGCTGGGCGGCTAAGGACGAAGAACAGGGATGAAGGTCGGCGGAACCGACCTTCTCCGACCTCGATCTCACCCGCCGACCACACTTCGAGCTCTAAAAGTGGCCAGGGACGCTCCTGTGGTTCTTCCCTATCTCCTGGTGGCTCCAAAAAGGCTCGACGACAGCCGAGGATCGCTGGAGAGGATGGCGGAGCTGGAAGGCTCCGCCAGTGCTCCGGCAATCTTCAAAACGAGCCCCAGACTCGAGTCAACGATCTTTGACCTGCAAAATGGAGTGAGAGGGCCCAGGGCAAACTACCTGGACCCCGCGGAGGTGGAATCGCGGCGAGTAGTGGCGGAGCGAAGGGTGGCCGGAGGTGCACTCCGACGATGTGCTCGTGTGGGGTGATTGGGTGATCGAAACGCGAAATTTCTTGAGGGGAAATGATCCTACAGCTAAGGAAAATGAAATGCAAGGAAAATAAATGGGAACAAGGGCTTCCTCGATGGTGGAAACCAGAGGGAGGGGGTACCTCAATGCCGGCGAAAGGTGGAGGTGGTGGAGCCGCCTCAGGCGTCGCTCGACCGACCTGAAATTCTCCAACGGAAGCTGTCACCTTCCTGAAGCGATCGGGCACCAGAGGGGGAGCTAAACCTATGGAAGAGGTGTTCAAAATTCAAATGGAGGTTGGGGGGTTGCATATGTAGGGTTGACGGTCGGATGGGAAGAACAAGGGAGATCGCCTCAATCGTCGACCCTCGGCCCAAGGAGAGCCTAGGGCGTGAAAGGTGGATAATCGAGGAACAAAAGTCCTTTAGGTTGAAACACGAAAGAATGCAAGCTTTGACCTCGAAAAAATCAAGAAAACAAGGTCTAAACGAGGTCTGACACAATGGCAGAGGGGGGAACGACCAGTTGACCCGCCAATCAACGAGGGCTCGCGCCTGGTTGGTCGACGTGGACCAACCTGGAAAAATCCCCAAGAAATGTTTTGGAAATTCCATTAAAAATAGAAAATGATTTTATTAATTTTAGGCTATAAAATGAAAAATATTTTTTATTTTCTAAGGTATTTTAATCTGATTTTTAATTATTTTTATGAGGTATTCTTTTACTAGTTACCTTTTATAGGCTATATAGGTATATACATCTATATATTTTAATATTTTATTTTTATTTTGTGTATTTAATCTATTTATTTTTGTTTATTATTTTATAAATTTATAAAGTATTTTTATACACTTAAATATATTTTTCTTTTATTTTTCTGAAGTGTTTTATACACTTAATAAAATAAAAGTATGAATTATATAGGTATGTATACATGTATTATACCTATTCATATCATATACAATTATTTTATTTTGTATTTTCTTGAGGTTTTTCTTCTGATTTTAATATACACATAAAATATAAATAATGTTTACAAAATTATAAAAATAAGAAATTAGAAAAATAATGAATAAATAATAAAATGAATATTTTAATCTATACAAGCTCCATTAAATAGATTATTTTAAATTATATACAATGAAAGTGATTTTGACGCGTTTCGAGTTTTTATTTGCAAGATACGGGTCTGGGAAGTTGGGATTCTGGAATCTTATTCAGATCATAACTTTTTATCTGTATATTATTTTTAGGTGAAATCAATTTTATATTTTTTATGTTTAATTATCTACAACTTTCATGTACAAAGTTTCTTTATTTAAAGTGTAGAAAGTAGAACCAAAAATAGGTCCCAAAATAAATAAAGAATGAATAAAATGAATAGGTGTTTTTATTGTATTTTGGCCCTTATCTCCCCCTACTTTATTCCTTGTCGACCTAGTCATCGAGATGCCTAGGTCTCGGGATTTCGGGTCATAAAATATTTACAATATTTTATTCTTCTTCTTTTCTTTTATTTATTCTATAATTTTGGCTTTAAAAATAGTATTTTATACACTATTTACATGCATATGCATGAATGCTAAGATGCTGGAATAAAGACGATGCATATTCTATAATTGAAGGTATGTACACGCATTTGCCAGGGTTTTTGAGGTCAAAATGATAGAATAAAGACGATGAAATGTGGATTCATCATCCCCTTATACTTTGCCTTTGCTAGTCCCTAGCAAATACTTATGCAATAAGTGCAGAAAAGAAAATCAAAGAAAAGAAAAAGAAGAAAATTAAGTTTAACTATCAAACTTGTCTTCACAAAATCAAAGTTTGGAGCTTAAGTCGGACCGACCTCTGGAATTTTAGTGCGGGCTGAACCTTAATGAGAACCGGACTTGAAATCCAACAGCCTTCGAGAATCCCAAAACTCTTCTCAAGTCTCCTCAATAGCCAGGTCATAAATATTTCAACTCATACGCAAACCCTTACGACTATGAATCTGACTCGTACAGTGTAAGTGATGGTGGATCTTCCCAACTGAAATGACAAAGAGACTGGCTTCTCCAATATGACAACCTAATGATTCCCCAATCCAACAACTCATTCCTCAAGGTGCAGGGTATTCCCTTCTAAGTTCAAGTGGCAACCAACCCAAGAGGAGGGGGTGAAGAGAAGAATGGACGTTTGCCAGTGTAGCTACCTATCCTAGGATGTCAGACTAGTGTAGTCAAGTCATCCAGCTGCAGGCTCACATGATTTGACTTTGAAGCTCAAGCTTGCTTATTTTCTATACACATATGTATACTCCGGCAGGCATTTTTATTTTTGTACAAGCCTGCCCACTTTTTTGGAGTTTTTGCTTTTGCAATATTTTTTTTGAAATACTATATACATCATCATTTATATAGGGAGTTTTTCCTCTTGAGCCAGTAGAATATCCCTCTTTTGAAGCTTTATTGCAACCCACGATCTCATCTCAAATCCAGATCTTACAGACCTCCCACAGATGCTTGATTAAATCAGGACCGCAAATCTAATCTTCTCATTGCATCTGAATCTCATTCAGACCAATGTCCAACACTTGGACCAATATCAGACTGCTTCTCTACTGAGAGGAGTCACTAAAATCCAGACCTGTTTCATCACTCCCTCAAAATGGAAGCGTCATGGTTATACAATCGTTTATGATCACATCACCCTCATGTATTCCCAATACCTGTACATCCTGCATACTAGAAGACCATATGATCAATCTGAAGATTAAGATCAATTTTACACTGTCTTCTTCAGAGTTTAATCACTAAGTTTCTCAATCTTGGTCATTGGGAGTCGGTATGGATCATATGCTTTCCCAAAGCATATATCATACCTTCAAATTCATGTCTTGCTTCCAAAGCATGACGACCATGCATGGAATTTGATCGGTCCCAATACCTCATGAGTGAGCTCATGTCTTCCGGTTCATAAATGAACCTGTATGATCCCTTTGAGAGATCGTATTTTACTCATATGCCCTTATATGCACACCAGTTCACCGGTGTGTAGACCTTGGTTAGGCCATCAACCTATTGGTCTGCCAAATGTACATACTCAGACATATAGTAATACATATGTCTCCGGTCAGAGGATGCGTGCCTATGTTGTGTCAGCATTCAACATAGGACTTAGGTCATCTCGATCTCGCCAAGCCAACCCTTTGACTTAACTAATCTGACACCTCCGAATCACTATTCCCATGCAGAGGATCTGCATCAAGAGGTCGGTCAGATATCAACCTATGTGAGAAAGGATTGCCATCTCCTACTCAGGCTGGAGATCATCTCTTAACAATCATTTGACGGTGCTTGATGACTCCTCTATCTAGCTCCTTAGATATTCATCAAAACACCAGCCTCTATGATTCATTTAATGAATCAACAGCTATATGATCATCAAGATGGCCATGGTACATAGCCCTAATTGTACAGAGGGACCCTATAGTGCATTCATTCATTTAATTTCAGAAAGGGGGTGAAACATCAATAACTTTTATTGATAAACATATATATATATTACAATAATATTTATTGTAAGAATGGTTCGCCCTGGGCTCACATGTCTGACAGTAGTTGCCTCTAGTTTCACCGCATGATTCAATCCCTTTGTCCCTTCTGCTTCTCCTCTTAGCCATCTGATCATTTGTATTAGCATCTCGTTTTATCAAAGGCCATCTGATCTAAACCATCAACCAGTCTGTATTCTCTCAAACATGCCTTGTGTTGGACATGTGAGCCCTCGACGAATCATTATGCAATAAATGTTATTGCAATTTATTCCTTAATCTGAAATGAAGAATAGCTAATTTGCATAATAGGTCCCTTAGTACAATTAAGGTCATGTACAATGGTCATCTTAATATCATACATTTGTTGATCTAAAGGTTGGTGTAGGATTGAATATCTAAAGAGTTAGATTGACTCAACCAAACCGTCAAAGGATTAACAAGAAGGGATCTTCAACTTGAGAAGGAGATGTCAATCCTTACTCTAAAAGTTGACATCTACCCTACTTCTTGATGCATGTCCACTACATAGGAATATAGATCCAGAGGTGTAGGATGAGTTAGGTCAAAGAGTTGACTTAACAAGATCGAGATAACTAAGACACATGTCGTATGTTATCACGTATAGGCACACATCCTTTGATCAAAGAGAGATGTATTACTATATGTCCAAGTGATAAATCCCAGATTTACAATCTTATTATTGACTTGTTATCCCTTTAGCTTAAGTAATCACGAACTATAATAAATAATTAACCTTGTTTTACAATTAACCTGTTGTAAATAATTAACTCTAATTATTATATTTAAATAATTGTATTATAGTGCTTATATTTTATGTGTTTCTTTATCTATAGAAATCAAATAAAAATTAGTTTAATAGTGTACATAATTAATCTAACTTTAAATATAATTATAAAATCTAAAAAATTAAGAAGATAAAATAAAAATAAGGCCATTTAATACTTTAAAAATTACTTACGAAGATATAAATATGTATATATGATGTCTCTTTGAGTTCTACATGAAAGATGTAGATCTCATCGATATCTGCAGCTTTCATGTTGATGACTTTTTAATTTGAAACTTCTAGCTATTTTATTCTTATTTATCCTGATATTTTTATTTTCTTTTAATTCTCATTGGGCCATGTGGTTCATCCTGATCATGACAAATGGCCAGACCCTTTTGTCTCACCCATCCTTTTTTGGTCGTCTGGTCATCTTGATCAGACGACCATTAACTGCTCATCCCTGCCTCTTTTGGGACCCTTAGATCCCATCCTATCAGGATGATCAACACCATTCACCTGCACCTAATTCCTACATGTAGGATCGAATGATCCACCAATAGGCGAGTCGCCTTCAACCTCCTCTCTCCTTAATTTCCAAGCGACGTGAGTTCACCTATCACTTAACTTCCTAGATTTCTGCCTCTGTCATCAACCATCTTCCCAACCAACCACCAACACCAACTTCTTCTCCAAACACCCAGCAACTTCGTTAACCTCTCAATTTCCATTAACCCTAACTCCATATGTTCATGGTGGTTGAATCAACCATGAAGCCACGTGGCAACCTCTCTCTTCCCACTTAAAAAAACCCATCACCATCCATTGCGACAGTTATCCGCCATCCGAGCGTGATTCCTCCGAGCCTTAGCTTCTTCTTAAGTGACAATTAGTGAGAAAGCTTGAGAGCCGCAACAACGAAGACTCTAGGCAAGATCCTCAGCCAATCTTAGGCCATGATACGGTGCTGAACAACCCCGTTCGAGCTCCATGATTAGTCATCATGGCGAGCGATGACTAAGAGTTCCAGAACTCCGATCCCAAGCATTCCTTCATCCTTGATTCATATTCTTCATCATCCAATTCAGTTCCAGGTAATTTCTTTTCTTTGTTCTCCTTGCTTTCTCTGATATACTTCAAATCGCATAGATTTACTCTGAATTGCCTGAGCACTTTCACATTTTCACTGTCATATAATCATCCACACGCACATATCATCTCCTCCCCTCTTCTCCGTCGACGTAGCAACCTCGATCCTTCACCCTCCTCGCAAAAGAAGGTGACCGATGATGAATCCATGATTCATCTACTTTATATGGAGATTTTAGCAGAATCCCCTTAATAAATCACTAAATAAACTCCTTAAATTATGTTAATTAACATTAACTAATTATGTTGTAATAAGGGTTAAAATATGTCATTAAATAACCTTGCCTTTGACCTTGATTGAAACTATTATTTGATGTACAAATATTAATTATTTTGTCTTAATTATTTCTCTACTATATTCTTTTATTAATTAAGTAACTAACATAAAGAATCAAAACACATACAAATTAGGAATCAGAAGAAAACACAAAAATCCGACATTGTATATTTTGTGCATACTTTATTTTTGTTTCATTTATTTTACTTTTTACTGTATAAAACCCCCTAAAAATCATATTAAATATGTATAAGTTGTATATAAATTAATTAACTAATTAAAATAAAATTAAAATGTAAAAAATCACGAAATGCAAAAAGCGGTATTTTATTATCTATAGAGTACCACCAAAAATACATTTTATAAAGATGTTATCTTTTGATTTTGGGTTCTTAATGGAAGTTGTAGATCTCGTCGAGATGAACAACTTTCATGTAGACCACGTTTTGATTTGACACTCCCTTCTATTTCTTTTTCTTTTTTCTTTTAAAATTTCTCTTGGTCAACGAGTCTGGTCAACCTCCACACCATGGGGCACTCCCTCATTGGTTCACGCTCATGCCTTGTCAGTTGCTTGACCTTAATTAGTCAAGGCTCTTTGTCCTCTAGCATTCTCATTCAAGGTTGTTGGATCTATCTCGATCCAACAGTCAGAACCAATCTCGGCTAATTCCAAACCTCGCACATGCCTCGCACGCGAGACCCCTCACGTGTCTCCGCACTCTACGTCCCACTGTTGATTGATCTCGATCCAACGATGTATGTATTATCACATACCTCCAGCCGTTACAGCTCCCTCGTGCCACCCGTCGTTTCTTTATTGGATCCCCGACACCTCACGTCATCATTCGCCTTGATGTCTCCTTGCATGCAACCTTCGTACCACTGATACTTTCACTGGCCCTACAATCTCCCTTCTTGTCATTACCCCTCTAATCTCCTTGCCTATAAAAGCCGTTTCACCATCACCTTGCAACAATATCCACCACTTTTAAAATCAGCCCCTCCAACCCGACCCTCTTCCTGGTAACAACAACTGAAGCAGTGTCACTCCGGTGATGATGAGGCTGACTGATTGGTGCGATCCGCGGCTCGTTCCTCCAAGCTGTGTAGCCGCTTCCACTCTACTACAAAACTCACGTCCCCCATCGCTTGTACACTCGGGCAAGGACCATCAGGAGCCTCAACTCCTTCTCAGGCGACTCACCACGCTCATCTCCACCTCCAACTCAACCCCAATTCCATCGTCCTCCGCCAAGCTCTGCTTTAAGGTACTCCTCCATCTCTCCCCTCTCCGAGTTCTTGGATTTTTCGCACACACACACAATCATCTTAGACCCTCATGAGGGTCTGATTAGTTTTGCCTTCGATCCCTCACCCTCGCCGACACATCCACATTCCACCTTCTCTTTTCCACAACCTCTCCCACGAAGCTTCGCGTTCAGGTCTTGCTCATACTTGGAGGTCTAGGTCCCTACCTCTCTCCGCTCGACTAGGACCTCCCTTGCGCTCCCCTCGACTTGCCTCATATCTCTAATCCCTGCAAGACCCTCTTTACTTCATTGATCGGATGGAGCAACAGAGCTCCGTTCCCTTATTCCGCCTCCTACGAGCAAGCTCTGCCACGATGCTCCAACCCTCACCGCAGCTCCAGAAGCAACATAACATCTTCGCCTCCCCTTACGGAGCTATCAGGACCTTCATCTAACCATCTGATCCAAGGCGAAGCTCGAGAGGCCTCGTTGGAGCCCATCCACATCTCCGCCGCTTGCGGAGGAGCAATGAAGCACATGCCACATCCACTTAAGAACATGCGCCATCTGAACCGTCCACAATTGCCCGATTCATAGCCATCACATCGAGTGTCAATAGAAAAATCAAATCATCCTCGAATCAACATCTGAGCCTCGTGCTTCTGATATTCCCGAAGCCAGAAGATGAAGCCACGTGTAGGCTTGGGAGTCGAAGCTCAACCCCACGCATGAAGCCACTCCCAAGCCTACACGCACGTGCAATGCACACACGATTGGGGGTTAATTGCAACCAGGCTCCCCAGAGTCCCAGGAAATCACACCATCGCCCCCGTCGCCTAGAGCACGTGTGGTGCACATGCCCGCATGGGCAAAATTGCAGCAACGCTGCAACGAATTTGATATATTGCAGATAATCCCCTTTCAGGACCTGAAATGGATGAAAACTTTATTTTAATTACATTCTAATCCCTACAACTTTGACATTGAATATCTTTTGCACTTTAAGTCCAATTTACATGAACTTCATATCATTTTGATCCTCATTTGATGTTCTATCATTTTATATCCTTGTTGGACATAGTACAACTCATTTAAATTTAAATCTTATTTGAGGATATAATTACTCCTTGTAGGCTCTTTGATCTTGAATTTATCAATTTGGAGAAAATTGAGTTTTTTTGCTGGGGCTTCATAGAGGAGGCTTGAGTAATTGTCTCCTTGATATTTGATGAATATTTTTAGGAGTGATTGTGCATGGAACTTGAAGATCTATTTTTTCAAAGAAATATTTGGATTTAGATCTTAATTAATCACAAGATCCGATTCTTGAATATTTTTAACATGTAGTTTGGAATTTAAATTGATTCATTTATTGTATTTATTTCTTTTGGGTCTGTGATTCTAATTGAGGATTGAAAATAGACTTAATCATATATTCTGTGCTTCACTACTTGGCATTGCTTCTCTTTTGTTTTTTACTTTATTTTTCTGATATTGAAATTATTGTCACAATTAGTTCGTTATTTACATTGATTTAGAACCACACAACTAAAAATCTTCGTTACCTGAGTTCGACCTTGGTACACTTACCAAGTAAAAACAATCCACAATATTGAAGAGTTGTGGTTTTTTGATAGATCTTTTTCCGCCTCATATACTACAATTTATCTTTATTAAAGAGGTGGATTTTCGGTTCATCAAATGGTACCGTTGATGAGGAATGATGAATTTCTAGGGTTTTAGACCAATTTTTGTAATTAATTATTGTGATTTTTATTTCTGTGTCTATTTTCTTTCATTTTTGTTGTTGAATTTTCTTTTATTTTTTTGTATTTCTCTCTCATCTGGTACTAACTGCATTTTCTCTCTTTGTAGATAAATTGCTTGGATTTTTTTTGGACAAAATTTAAGGAGATGCAAAGAAGTTTAATTTTTTTAATTTCTAAGAGATAGATAGAGAGATAGAGTTAGAATAGGTTTATTTTATGTATTTTCTTTTCAAGGGTCTATTTGAACCCTCAAACTTGTACTAAACATCATTGAACTATAGAGACACTTGGGCCTATTTTGACCCATATTAGTGAGAGATGTAAGTATGTTGTTTCGTCGCTCCAGGACCTTCACTCGCAATAGAATAATATTTATTTGCTTGTGCTCGATTCTAACTTTAGGACACACATAAGATAAATTGTATGCATTGTAGATCGTTCAACTTAGCCAAAATTTATATCAATTCTTCATCTCTAGTAGAACTATCTACTTAGGAGCATTTTCATCGGCCGCATTCATTTAGAGTAAATTCAATTCTGTTATGCATCCCACATGAAGAAAGTGTGGAAGCACTGTAAGTCCTCTAACTGAGCGTACATCATTGTTTTCATCTTGTATTGGTTTTTCTCGATTCCCCTCTCTGTTTTCTCACTTAAGTTAAAAAGGAATTGGGAGTGATCGGTAAACGAATATTTTGTACTCATTAAGACCCTCAGTGACAATCTAAATTAAAATTGGGATTGCTAAGAAGGATGCTTAAAATAACTGGAATAAAACCAACCCTTGTTTTGGGAGAAATACCCATCAGTGGACACATGTACTCTCCAGACTAAGCGAGGTACATCACACTTAAGGATTATGACCCAAATCCGTGGGTGTTTGCTTGGAATATCATGACTTTGACGAAGGCCATCGTATCGTGCACAATTGAGTTTGACATGCGGCAATTTTGATATTACAAGCACTCATCCTCAGGTTAGACAATGGTTCCGTGTGTTAGATCGTAGAGGAGGATTGGCTTGTTGTTACCTCAAGTGAGGGATCTTCGAGTCTCTCCACATACAACTCGACCACCAATCACTATAGGCCAACTAAGTGCTATAGTTGAAAAGATTGTTTAAAAATAATCTTTACAAATTGAAAAGATAAACGATCAAACTCTAACGTGCCTTCACAAGCGTCCAGTTAGTGAATTTATGGGTTTGATTTGTGTTTGCTTTGTGTGTGTTCAAAGGCTATACATTTGTACCCCATGTGTATTCTCTCTTTCTTGACTCTACCATCATGCTCTATACCAATTCTCTTGACATACGAGATGTATTTCTCTAGGGAATTTGGTTCGGACTTTGCGAACACTTCACATAACCCCTTAGACTTCACATCTCAGATTCGAGATGACCCTCTTCTTGAACCCACTTGGTCGTGGGATAACCCTTCTCCCAAGATCGAAATCAATAAGTCACCTTCATGGTTCAATCTGTCCCGGACTAACCCTCTCTTTCATTCTTCTACCAAGGAAACCCTCATATTTGGTAGAAACTTCCATTCCTATGAATCTAACTCTAATATCTTTGCATCTGAAGGAGGAGAAGAAAATATGCCTCCCAAGAAATATCCTGGTGAGGAGGAGAACAACAATGATCCAATGATAGCAATCCTGGACCGGATAACCATAACCTTTAGAGGAAACAACCATAAAGAGCCATACTCTTTTCTCCGAGACCTAGAATTAAGTCCGTGACAACCTGTCTCATCCTAGGGTTAGTCAAGATTACATTAGATTGAGAGCTGCCTCCTTTGCCTTAATAGATAAGATTGTGTACTAGCTAAAACATTTAGTGGAGGTAGCCTCAACCTGGGCTGCATTCAAGACTTTGTTTTTAAAGAAATTCTACCAGTGAGTAGAATTAACCAGATGAGGATCAAACTCACAAGTTTCACCTAGTTCCCGAATGAACCATTTCATGAAACTTGGGAGAGGTTTACAGACCTAATACAGAAATGCCCAGGGCACGACATTAGCAAGATGATGTTGATCCATAGTCTCGTAAGTGGTCTGAACCCAGAAATGCAAGGGTTAGTTAGTGCTTCTTGTGAAGGAAGCTACATGGGTCGACATAAAACACTGTTTATAAAGTGTTTGAAAAACTAGCCGACATAGGCCGTGCACAGACCACAAGCCGGGCATACACACCTAACCCCCTTATACTCTCATCAGAAGAAGGGGGAAAGAAGACTGTGAACAATCTGTCTACCGACTAAAGTTCATACATGGGGCTTATAACAGATTAACTTACAATGGTCGAACATATTAACAAGAAAGTGGATGAACTCCATAATTTACCATTCGTCCAAACTGGACAAGAAGATGGAGGAACTGGTTGATATGGTATCCAAGATCCAGATACCCGCCCTGAGTACACCCCCACCCCCACACCAGATTCATCACATTTAGGGGAAACATAGCAATTGGGGCAGGGATTCGTCCTACACCCATCAAAATCAAACCGAAGAATCCTCTGCTCAGTATGAGGAGCCTTCGCAAGTGATGGAGATCAATGGAGTTTGGTACAATATTGACATTGCCAACCGATAGGAATCCAACTCGACTTCGAACTCTCGTCCTTCGCAATCTCATCTCGGCTATCAACAGCAGCAACAATGCCCTTACCAGTAGCCTCGTCCGAACTACCGGCAATTACATCAACAATGCCAGTGCCAGTAGGCCAATCCTGTCCCACATACTAGTATCAACAACCCCAGTCCAAGTGGGGCCAAGGGTCGTCCTCTTTCGCCTCTCCTAAACTCCAGAGAATTCTAGACGAATTGCATGATATGAGAGTCGAAATCAATAGGCTCACAAAATGGAGATATGGGTTCACTGCGCCCCAAACCGCCATTCCCACTCAAGGGGCTAATCCTAATAGCCTTGGATACGAGGATCATGTAGTACTCATAGAATTTTCTTTGCCTGAATATGAGATCTTTTTGCATGATGTCACCAATCATATTTCTCTCAGGAGCGGAAAGACCGTAACCATGCTTGATCGAGCAAGGGAATGCGACGACATTACCCCCGTGTCTACACCTGAGCATACATATGGGGAAGAATAGGAGGAGAGGCAGTCAACATCAACACCCGAGCACTAAATCCCACTGGAGTCAAGTGAGTCTGAATCTGAGGAGGACACACCACAATAGCAACAACCCCCGCATCATCAACATTAATTTTTGTTTCAGAGTCATGTCATCAGTCCGAGTCAACGTCATGTACAGATTTCTGTTTTTAATAAAAAGTGATATTTCAGTTCCTGAAGTTGATCTTTGCATCCCTTCCCATGTGCTCTAATGTAGGGAAAGAAGAAAAACTTAAAAAATATAAAAAATGATGAAGAGATGGCCCAAATCTAAAGAAAATATCAAGGTCAGCTTATCTTTAAACGAGATGATAGAGTGAGATCCGATGTTCATAAAATACCTTAAGGTGATATGCACACCAACTAGGATTAGCAGAAAGAATTCAATCTGGACGAAAAACATATTCTCTGCATCGCAACATCTCGACTAGTCAAAAATAAGCTCCCTAGAAAGAAGAGGGATATGAGTGCACACTTTCTAACACGTCAAATCAACGATATCAAGTTTGCAAGAACCTTGTTAGACAATGGTTCCTTCATTAATATCATGCCTACTACACTCTTTGAGCATCTGAATTTGGGTCCTCTTAGTAAGTCAAGAGCCATACTCCAGTTTGCAGACACATCAACTAAGAGACCCAAGGACGAGATTAGAAACATTATAATCAACATTGAGGGACAAAATTATATGGTGGACTTTACAATCCTAGACATGGATGTCCCTAGAAATTGGAAGGATTCTCAGATGATCTTCGGGCGACCCTTCCTCAGGACCTCAGGAGCCCTATTTGACTACACTTTTGGGAAGATACAATTCGGTGATGTTACACTAGAAATGCAACATACAAGATTTCAGAGTCCTGACTCAGAATCCAACACCAAGACTGCCTCTTCCGGGTCTAAGACAGAATGCAATACAATCATGATAATTGGGCCCTGGAGACAGAACCCGATCGCAGTTGAAGAATCACTCTCATCTGGAGATGATATTGTCAACACAATAGTCTGCCAGCTCATTCAAAATGACAATCTATATGCATCCCCCTATACTCCTAGAGACTTAGAGATCTATCTTGACCAGTCAGTTCCATTTTTTCGTGACAATTCAGGGATGAGGAAGATGGTTCGGACACGAAATTTGCCAAAATAAGACAATCTTTGGCGATCCGATCCCCGAAGCCATACAATTGGTGGCAAATGATACTACACAAGATCCAACTACAACAAAAACACAACCATATTCAATATTGGTGGAGCCAGATTTCTTGGATGATATATATATATATATATATATACCAGAGCTCAAATCATGGAAAAGTTTCCAGCCATTATTAATTTACATTTGACCCAAGAGCAGGAAACACGTTTTCTAGAAGTATTAGAGAAAGATCGCAAGGTGGTAAGATGGAGATTGTTGGATCTCCAAGGCACTAACCCTGCTCTTTGTTCACACCATATATACCTTGAGGAAAACGCCAAGACCTCTCATGAATTCCAATGGAGACCGAATCCAAATTTACAGGAAGATCTGAAATCCGGGATAGAAAAATGGTGTGGAGCACGAATCATTTATCCCATCTCAGACTCCAAGTGGGTGGCACCCTTACACGTAGTCCTGAAAAAGTTTGGACTCCTAATCGTCAATAATGAGGCGGGAGAGGAGATCATGACACACGTATCCACGTCATGGTACGTCCGTGTGGATTACAAACACTTAAATGTCGCAACGAAGAAGGATCACTTCCCATTTCCATTTATTGATCAAATTCTTGTGAGACTGGTAGGAAGAGAATACTTCTGCTTTTTGGACGGGTACTCAGGTTACAACCAAGTAACCATCGCTCCTGAAGACCAATAAAAGACAACATTTACTTGTCCCTTCGGTACTTACGCATTCAAGTACATGCCTTTTGGGATGTGTAACACCCTTGACACTTTTCAATTGTGCATGATTGTGGTATTTGTAAAATCCATGTGTCAGAATCGATCCGTGAATACTTCCCAGACGAGTCAATTTATGTTATTGTCTCTCTCCCATGGTATGCCAAAATGATTATTATCTTGTCTCCAAAAAAATTCCTCAGGATTGGCCCAAGAACAGAATTGACCGACTAAAAATGGAATCCATACACTACCATCGTAAATATCAGTTCCTTTTCTTTGAAAGATCAAATTGTATATGGAGAGGATGTATCCCTCAAGAGCAATATCAAAGTGTCCTCACTTTGTGCCACACTAAGGAGGTGTTGGACATGCAAGCCCACGATGAGCCATCACGCAATAAATGTTATTGCAAATCATTCCCCAATCTGAAATGAGGAACAACTAATTTGTATAATAGGTCCATTAGTACAATTAGGGTTATGTACCATGGCCATCTTAATGATTTACAGTTGCTGATTCAAATATTGAATCATAGAGGCTAGTGCTTGGATGATATCCAAAGAGTTAGATTGAGGACTTTTCAAGCACCATCAAGTGGTTGTTAAGAGCATGGCCTCAAATTTCAGCGAGTTTTGGTCGAATTTCAATCGAAATCGAAATTCAACCAAATTGGTCGAAATGGTCGAAATATGGGGGCCCTAGCAACAAATGACCGAAATGACTGAAATTTCAGACCGAAATTCCGCCTCGATCGGTCACCGAAATGGTGAACGAAACCTACATTTAGGGCCTTGGTTAAGAGAGGATCTCCTGCCTGAGAAGAAGATGGCAATTCTTCTTTAAAGGTTGATATCTAACCGACCTCTTGATGTAAGTCCTTTGCATAGGAATAGAGATTCAGAAGTGTTAGATAAGTTAGGTTAAAGAGTCGACTTAATGAAATCGAGATAACAAAGACCTATGCCGTATACTGTTACAATTTATGTATGCATCCTTCGATTGGAGATAGATGTGCTACTATATGTTTAAGTATATATATTTGGAAGATCGGTAGGTTGATGATCTAATCAAGGTCTATACATCGATGAGTTGGTGTACAAACAAGGGCGTATGAGTAACACTATCTCTCAAAGGGATCATACATGTTCATTACTGAACCGGAAGACATGAGCCCACTCATGAGATATTGGGATCAAATTCTGTGCATGGTCATCTCGCTTTGGAAGCTTGACTGAATTGTAGGTTTGCTATATGCTTTTGGCAAGTATATGATCAATACCTGGGTATGATATATGCTTTTGGAAAGTATATGATCAATACCAACTCTCAATGATTGAATGAGAATCTTAACGATAAAACTCTCAATAATACTCTCAAGAAGACAATTTAAATGAGATTTATAACTTCAGATTTTATTCTAGGTCTTCAAGTATGCAGGATTTTTGAGTATTAGGAATACTCGAGGGTGATGTGATCGTAAGTATACATGATGCTTCTATTCCGAGGGAGTGATGAAACATGTTTGGATTTTAGCGACTCCTCTCAATAGAGAAATAATATAATCTTAGTCTAATTGTTGGACATTGATCTTAATGCGATTTAGATGCAATGAGAAGATTAGATTTACGGCTTTGATTTAATTAAACATCTTTGAGAGGTTTCATTGATCTAGATTTGAGATATGATCTTAATATCCAAGTCACTGTACATGGAACGTGCAATCATCCTCCAAGTATCTGCGGAGAAAGCACAATATTAGAAGAATTCGAGGATAATTTCATTGTTGATAATGTATATGAGCATTAAGGAAAATTGATAGTTAAATGTAATTTAATTATCATGAATAATATGAATATGATTCATATTATATGGATGTATGAGAAAATTTATCTGAGATAATTAAATGTAATTTAATTATCAAAGATGTGAATAATGTGAATGTGATTCATATTATTTGGGCACATGAGAATGGTCATCCAAGATTATTAAATATGATTTAATTGTCAATGATATGAATAATGTGGATATTACTATCCATATTAATCATATAAATATTATAAATGTGATTTATAATATATTAGAGAGAGTTAATTATAAACAAGATTTACGAATTAAATATTGATATGATATTGGTTCACATTATACAATTAATTGTAAATGTAATTTACATTCATTGGGTGGTTGAATTTGTTTCATAATTGTCAATGATTTTTGTTTGTAATTATCACAAATAATTTACAATAATTATTTGGTGATATTTTATTGATAAAAGATTATATGAAATAAGACTTAATGTGATGGGATTACATTAGGAATGGAGAGATATCTTCTTTCTCCATTCAAGGTGGTCATCCACCATGTATCATGAAAGGACGCTATCTTCTTCCCCCTTACGTGGAAGTAGGCTCTCTAGTCCTATTTCATTTGTGAGGTTTTTGATTTAATTGAATCTAGTTATGTTATGATTATTTACAATATATTTGTTTTCATTTAAATTAAATTAATTGTTTTTGTTAATTTTTACAACAAATTATCAACCATTCATTTGAAGTAGGAGTGCATCTCCACCATCCAATTTAGTATAAAATAAAGGGTATACCTAGCCTTTTCTTTCACATTAAGAAGACAACAACTCTCTCTCCCTCATTCTCATTGTCGTCCTCTCTCTCTCTCTCAACATGTGGCCTTCCATATGTTGACCTAGCGAATCCTACAGTCGTTGCGATGCTGCTATGATCGACTGCTCGTGGATCTTCATCTTCTTCGGTGCGCTTCGCTCATGAAGAAGGCATCATATTTCATGAGACGAAATTGGGAGACTCCTTACTCAAATAATAAACTTGGATTGCAAGAATCACACGTCTCATCCACGTACCCACAAGTGCGATCTCCATTGGATTGGGCTTAAGACGAGAGAATCTCTTACTTTAGATATTGAAGATCACAACCATACTTCAAGAGGTATTCCTATGAATTTGTATGTGATCTTGATGAAATGATTTGAGAAATGTTCTCGTATCATGTGATTTCATCATTAGATTTTTTTAAAATTCCATTGCATCGAGATACTAGTATGACTAGTCGCTGCTGATCATATGTGATGAGATCTTCACTCTTCAGTTATGCGCTTAAGATTTTTCCAGTTACCTTCAAGTGGTATCAGACCCTTGGTCAGGTCTTGGATGGGATCTAAAATCTAGGTGAACAAGGTTTATGTTTCACATGCACGATACTCGTTGTTTTTGCATTGGATACAAGATTTAAATTGGTTTTTTGTTAAAATAAAAACCTACAATTCGTGAACTGCTTGCACGCCGTTTTTAGTTATTAAAATATATTTAGAATCTCTTAATATGTCCTAAAAGTAATAACCTATTATTAGTATCAAAAGTATATGAATATGATTCGAAGAGTTCCCTCCATGAAAATTATTTTTGCATCTATTCACAAATCTATAAGGAAATTATTTTCTTACTAATTTTCCATCATGAAACATGAAATAAATACTTGGATTAAGGAGAGAATCAATCCAACAAACCTCTCAAATTTATTTCGTACGTTTCTGACTCACTTTGCTGTAGATATTCCATATTTAGCGGCAATGGATCAGATGCTGATTAGATCATTAAGTCTTCTTACTTAATGTGTTTATTATTCAATGGAAATAAAAAATTATGAATTTAACTTTATTAACTTTATGCATAATAATTATGAAAATAATTGATTAAACATCATTGAACATTTAATGTATATTTCATGAAAATCTTAGTTTATCCTACAATAGTTGTAAGATAACTTTTACATGCAGAATCAAGAGCATGTTTGCTTAATATGATTAGAAATTTGAAATCACTAAAATTATTTTAAAGATGCCTAAATCTCTGAGTGATTAATATATATAGTATAATGCCGGCCATCAAAGTTGATTGATAAAATTGCAAGTACATTGATATTATTTTGTATTTTTCTCAATCGGAATGGTGAAGGTGTCTAGTCCGGGTATGCTGGCTTGGTTTACTAATTAGCACCTTACATGTCAAGGAAATACTCCCTCCCAACATAACTCGATTATACTGGTCGGATCCATTTTTGAGGAAAGAATTATATGAGTACGTCAAGTTGTACTCTAATTATTAAAATACAAAATAAAGTACTTGTGAGAGCTTATACTATATGGTAATATCAAGCAAATCCTAATGTTGCTTGGTTGATTGATTGGATTGATAATTGATTGAATATGATTAAATGAATTAGATCTAATTAAAATAATCACTCTATTACGAATAGAGTTGTAATTCTCTTGAATGTATTAACTATGTGAATATGATTCATAATAATTAATTTAAATTTGAACATGATATGGAGGATCATATAAATGACATCCATTGTCTTCCGTCAAGGCGAAGGGTTCCATCACCATGGATTGTATGTAGGATACGTCTGCCCAAAGTGTCAGCTCTTGCATACAAGCGTACATGGATCAGGCTCTTTTCTTCTTGAAAGAGTAAGGCCTTATGCGTAGTGACCCCAATGTCGGTTCCTCATATTATTGGGGCTATATTAGATTGCACACAGTGAATTCTAATCCTCTTCACAGTTAGTTCAATTAACGACTAGTCAACATCACCTTAGAGGTGGTGGGCTCATGTGTTAAAGATCGAATTAAAAAATACAAGTTGAACTTACAAGGCAGAATGAGTTTATGTTTCTTTTTATCTGAGTTACAATTTCTCATATTATTGGGATGTAACAAAGAATAGCAGTGGATTGGATTGATAGACTACATATTTTTAGTGGGAGAGCCCTTAGTTTTACAGAATGTCTCTATAACCTAGATATTAGAATACATTCATTGTTTGTTCTAGATGTTGTAAATAAACACGCATTTTGGAATAGACCTATCATAATTACCCTTCGTCTTCCAGCGCAATCTTCCCCCTTTATCCTGCTCATCGAAGCAGAATTAGGTTGGGTTTCCTCCCTCCGCCTTCGCCGGAAATCCAAGATCCACTCCTCGTCGCTTTCCCTTGTTTCTCTATGCAATAACATGACCGGAGCCACACCCCCGAGTCACTCTTTCCCTTGCAGGAACTGATGCGCGTCAGAAGACCCATTTGGTTCGAGCCGCTCTTTCCTTTGATGCTGATTTTGTGACACTTAGGAGCGTTAGGAAGCCAGTCGGCGGTGACTCATCTGAGTGACATCCCCATGCAGATTTCAGGGAGCCAGACGAGGACGGAAGCGGTGCTGATGCTGCTTATGATGATGATGATGGTGGTGGTGGTGCTGAAGCCACCTAGTCCTGCTCATTAGAGCAGGATTAGGTCAGGTTTCCTCCCTCCGCCTTCATCAGAAATACAAGATCCACTCCTCGTCGCTTTCCCTTGTTTCTCTATGCAATAACATGACCGGAGCCACGCCCCCGAGTCACTCTTTCCCTTGCTGGAACTGATGCGCGTCAGAAGACCCATTTGGTACGAGCCGCTCTTTCCTTTGATGCTAATTTTGTGACACTTAGGAGTGGTAGGAAGCCAGACGGCGATGACTCATCTGAGCGACGTCCCCATGTAGATTTCAGGGCGCCAGACGAGGACAGAAGCGGTGTTGATGCTGCTTATGATGATGATGACGGTGGTGCTGAAGCCACCAAGGATGTTCATCCAAATGGCGATATTGAGGTTGTCGTACTTCTAGTTGCAAATGGTGGTACTGATGCCACCAAGACTCCAGATGCTAGGCCAGAGTACGGTGATGATGCCGCAAGTTCAGATGCAATCGATGGTACTAATGCCGCCAAATTACCTTCTGTGGTGTTACATTGTTTTGTACACGAGGACAGTTATAGAAACTCACAAAAAATGGAAAAATAAAAACAAAAAAATGAAAAAAGGAAAGGTTTATATATCTCCTATAAGTCCATTTATGTTTCTCGATGATCTTTGCATGGATTCTAGCTTGTTGCATGCGCATGAACCTACTCCCGAGCCTCATCTCTCTGGAAATGTTCCATCCATCCCCTTCCCTCAAGCACTCCTCTTAGGAAAGGGGATAAAAATAGAAAATAAAAAAGACTCCAGATAGAGTTCAACGAGCAGATGATAAACAGATTCCAGATACAGTTAACTCTAAAGGAGGCACTAGAGCACATCCCTCTCTTCCACAAAAACTTGAGAGAGAAGACCACCATCCGCAGGAAGAAGAGGAACCACAATGCAGATATACACGTGCTTACTCATGCCACTTGCTTTGCTATTCAGAACTGGTTGCCAGTCAAGAGACCTGATGCATGAACTCCTTATGTAAATTGCCACATCCATGAGTAGCGGTTTGATTGTACTCTATTAGAGAGTAGCTCTTCGATCAACCTTCTCCCGACTGCCTTACTTGACCGATTCGAGTTCGACCCTCTTAGATAGAGCATGGCAATCCTTTAGTTTGATGATAGATCTGTGAAGAGGATGAAATGGTTACTGAAAGACGTTGTCATTACAATTCATGGCCTAAAATTCCCCGTGTACTTTGTTGTACTGGACATGGAGATCCTTGAGTCTGTGAGCGATACCCCCATCATCTTAGGGCGATCATTCTTTTCCATGGACAAGGCAGTGTTCAATCATGATAGCGGGAAGGTATACTTTCACGTCGAGGATGAGAGTATATAAATAGAGATGATCGAGGAGACCGGAGCCAGAGATTCAGTTTGCTTAGAGCAGATGAACGACTCAGAGCAGATGACAGATGCAAAGCTAGACGTCCACCAGGAGTGTGATTTTGTGGTTACAGACGATGAAGCAGTTTGGCAGATCCAACATTACGAGATCTTATCAACACTTCAGATACTACAGAGTTACATATGACAGTTGATGAGATTTCGGAGAGCACATTCATGGCGCATGACACTTTAGAGGTTGATGATCGCGGTCAGGACAATGAGGCATATTTCATTTCATGTGATTCAGATCCCTCAGACACAAACACTGATTTTGATTGGCAGGATTTTGATGACCATTTCCTGTGTCTTGTGCTTACGGAGCCTACAACTAGGTGGAGAGCGAGCCAAATCAATTGACAGATATACCAGCATGACCGTCTTTGTCAGATTTACATAGCAGCGAGAGTTCTCACATACAGATCTGGTAGCTTTCACATAGACATTTCAGAAGTTAGGTTTGCCAGCTCCTACTTGTCTAGAATTGAAGACCTTGCTACAGAATATGAAATGCATATTTCTTGAGGTGAGCAAAATATGTTTTCAGTCATTATCTTAGTAGATTTGACTGAAGACCAAGAGTCTCATTTGATGGAGGTTCTTGAAAGGAACTGCAAGGGAATTGGATGGAGTGTAGCTGATCTCCAGGGGATAAGTCCTACCCTGTGCTCTCACCAAATCTATCTTGAAGAGGATGCCAAGCCATTGCGTGAGTTCTAGCAAATTCTGAATCCGAATCTTCGAGATGTGGTCATGAAAAAATATGTAAGTGGTAGTGAGTCGATTTTATCTACCCCATATCCGACAACAAGTGGGTTAGTCCATTGCATGTGGTACCTAAGAAGACGAGTATCACTACAGTTTTGAACGAGTCTGGAGAGGAGATAGCTACCCGAGTACCCACTTCTTTGAAGGTCTGTGTGGACTATAGATGATTGAATCATGTCACCAAGAAGGATCATTTTCCACTGCTATTTATTGATCAGATTGTCAAGAGGCTAGCTGGAAAGAGTTATTATTGCTTTCTTGATGGGTACTCAGGGTACAATCGGGTGGCCATAGGTCCCAAGACCAAGAGAAAATGACATTCACCTGTCCGTTTAGGATGTATGCTTTAAAACGGATGCCCTTTGGTTTATGTAATGCCCCGACTACATTTTAAAGGTGCATGATTTCCATCTTCTCGGATATGGTGGGTGACGATTTAGTCTTCATGGATGATGTTTCAGTCTATGATGATGGGTTTGATGCTTGTCTTGACTGCCTAGACTATGTACTTCGGCACTGCATCGAGGTCAACCTTATCTTATCTTGGGAGAAGAGTCATTTTATGATGACTCAGGGGACGGTTCTTAGCCATATCATCTCCAACAGGGGCATGGAGGTCGATCCGACCAAGGTAGATATCATCAAGAAACTCAATCCATCATCCAATTTACGACAGTTGCGATCTTTTCTGATGTATGTCGGTTTCTACTGACGGTTCATACATGACTTCAATCGTATTACCTGACCGCTTACTGATTTGCTGACCAAAGACATCGAGTTCATTGTAAATGATAAGTGTTTGGTGTTATTTGAGACTCTCAAGGGATTAGTTGTTCAGGCTCCTATCCTTCAGCCACCCGATTGGTTTCTTCCATTCGAGATCATAACATATGCTTATGATTTTGCCATAAGGGATGTGCTAGGACAGAGGAGGGATGGATTGCCATTTTCCATTCACTACGCTAACTGGACTTTGGATGCCGCTCAGCAGAACTTCACAGTGACTGAGAAGGAGATGCAAGCTGTAGTATTTGCTTTGGATAAGTTTTGATCTTACATTCTTGGATATAGAGTGACTATATATACATATCACACCACCATCCGATACCTCATGACATAGAAGGATGACAAAGCCAGATTGATCAGATGGATCCTTCTACTCCAAGAGTTTGATATAGAGATTAATGATAAACCTGGAGTCAAGATTGTGGTGGCGCATCACCTCTCCCGCTTAGAGAGACTTGAGAATTCTGATCAGATCACACCTAGTATAGAGACATTTCCAGACGAGGTGATTCTTGCTATCACCTCGCTTTCATGGTACTCTAATAATGTAAACTATCTTGTCACCAAGAAAGTTCCACAAGGTTATCCAAGATAATGACTTGAGACCTTCCTTGCGAAGGTTAAGTCGTACCACTGGGAGGATCACACCCTTTAGCATGAAGGGGGAATAATGTTTGGCATCATTGTATTCCTAGGAGGAGCACCACAACGTACTCACTTACTGCCACAAGCTTGAGGCAGGAGGACATCACTTTGAGAGATGGAGAAAGTTCTCCAATCCGACCTTTGGTGGCCTACCCTCTTCAAGGATTCAGATGAATTCTTGAAGAGGTGCACTGACTATCACATGATGAGCACTTGTGGATAGCGTAATATGATGTTGATGCAGCCCATTCACTTCTGTGAGGTTTTTGAAGCATGGGGCATCGATTTCATAGGTCCATTCCTAAAAGTCAAGGGTTTGAGTACATTCTACTTGCTGTGGATTATGTGTGTCATTGGGTTAAGGCCATCCCCGCTTGTGCCACAAATGCTAAGACCGTATGCAAATTCTTGAGGAAAAATATCATTTCACGATTCGGGGTACCTAGAGTCTTAATTTTAGACGGTGGGACTCACTTTATCAACAAAAAGGTAAGGGCCCTTGCTAATGAATTCAACACTGTCCATCGAGCTGCCACTCCATATCACCCTCAAACTAATGGTCTTGCTGAAGTTTCTAATAGGGAGATCAAGACTATATTGCAGAAGGTTGTCTGCTTAGACTGAAAGGATTGGTCACATCTTTTGGACTCGATCTTTTGGGCCTATAGGACTTCCTTCAAGACACTTTTGGGCATATCTCCATTTCGGCTCGTTTTTGGCAAGCCATGCCATTTACTTGTGGAAATCAAGAACAAGTCACTTTGGGCAGTCATAGAGCTATTATTGGATCCCAATAGTGTAGGAGATCAAATAAAAATAGAATTGGAAGCTATGGAGGAGTTGAGAGACATCGCTTTCTCAAATAACCTACAATATAAGGATAGAGTGAAGATATGATATGATTCTCATATATCCATAAGCAGTTTGAGCTGAATCAAAGAGTATGGCTATTTGATGCTAGGTTGAGATTATTTCCAGGGAAAATACAAACCAAATGGAAGGGACCTTACTTGGTTAAAAAGGTACACGACAACATAAGCATTGATATATCTGAGTTGTCATTTGATTTCACCTTTCGGGATAACGGTCAACGCCTGAAGCCATATCTTGATCATGATCCACTGATCGTTGACATTACCCCTATTCATTTTGTATGAGATGTAGTCTTTGACTCACATTAATTGCATCTCATACCTGCCTATCACTTCTTCTCCGCAGCTGTATAGATCCAGATTGTCCATATCATACATTCTTTTTGTCCGATACCCTGTCTTCATCATATGATTATTCTATACTTAGGGGACATTTTGCCTAAGTATAGGGGGGTATCAAACTTGTGCTTATTCATTTGATTTTATTTACCTTTGTTTTGCTGCCTATACTTAGGGATATTTTACCCTAAGTATGTGGGAGGTAATACATGTACATCCTATTCCTCTATTTTCCCGTTGTGTACAGTCTTCTATACTTAGGATTAGTTGATCCTAAGTATAGGGGAATCACCGAGTCCTATTCATCACATTCTTTCATTCGTCGTTATAGTATAGCATTCTTTTCACTTCCCCATATACAACTCCAGTTATGTCTTCTTTCATTGCTCTTTGATCACCCTGAGGACATCGTTCGAGCTAAGTATAGGGGATGCCATATATATTGTATGTATACTTTAGTCATCAATCGTATTTTGTGTGTGTGTTAATAATACGTCTAAAAATCACAAAAAATTTTAAAAATTCTCTTACAAAAATGTTTGTAAACTCCCCTGTAAAAACTTTTGTAAAATTATTCGTAACATTTGTTTGTAAAAACCCTTTGTAAAAATCATTTTTGTACAAACCTTTGTAAAAATGTTTTGATTGTAAAATTTTTGTAAATATTTTTGTATCAAAATTATGTATACAGTACACGATTTTTGAAAATGTTTGAAAAGAAAATGTTTGCACAAATTTGTTTGTAAACGTTTGTAAAAATACCTCTACAAAGTTTTTCCTTCTTACATTCAAAAACTTCATAAAAATTTGTATATTTTTGAAAATCTCAACAAAAAGAGTTTTGTACATTCTTATATGTATATTCTTCTGAATCGTATTTGACTTTTAAACTAGTCTGGAATTAAGTTGAAAAACGGAGCTTGGCTAATTGATGAATCTCGAATTCATCACTCTAAATCTGATTTATTAAGCTCAAATCCCCTAAAATCAACAACATTTCAGCATCTATTCTGCATAATTAGCATTCATGCATGTTTTCATAAGAATTGCATTTTAGCACAAATTTCTGCACAAAATAAGAAGCCAAAAATCTAAGTTAAAATTGACCTGTAAATAGCCTAACTTCCCCGATTTTTAACTCATTCATGCTAACTACGAATGACCCAAAACCACTTCCACTATGTACATATCACTAACAAGAATAAAGGAAAATTACAAAAAAATAACTAACCTAAATAAGTGGGCCAAAAACCCAAACCTTAGTTTCAGGATTTCCTGACTAAAAACCTCATATCTTCCTCATCCAGAGTCCGATTTAATCCTACTCACTTTTGAACTAATGTACATTCAATTACCTTCAAAACAAGACTAAGTCAAGTGAATCAGAGCTCATATGTGAAAGTTGAGTTTTGGGTCTCTTTTGTATACTGTATATTTTAGCGGTTTTTGACCTAATATTTTATGTACATATTTTATTGATTACTAAAAATCCAAAAAAATTAGATTAATGTGTAATTATTTATCTCTGATTTATCATATTTTTTTTGGATTTTTATCTGATCTAAAAATGACATAAAAATTACAAAACCCCAAAATCAAGGTGTTCTATGTACATAGGATACCCCAAAAATACCACTTTGTACAAATGATCGATTTTGGTTTTTAAAGTTGCAGATCTCATCGAGACGAGCAGTTTTCATGAAGAAACTTTTTTGATCCGAGGTCATTTACTATTTTTTATTGATTTTACAAAGGTTTTATTCATAGAATTTTCTGGTGCTGACACGTGGCCGCACCTGGTGCCGCCACGTATCTGCTATTTTTGAGGTTTTTAATATTCGTTTTATAAAACAAATAAAAATAAAAATAAAAAAAAAGCCACGCACGTGCAGCGCACGTTCCGCACTCGCACGCGCACTGCACGTGCGCTCGCATCGACCCCTTGCCTGCCACGTGGCGCGACATGTTCCATATGATCACGCTCGATCGGACGGCGCCTGTGCGTCGTCCTCCTCAGCCTCCTTCCCCTTTTGGCAAATCGCCGTCTCCCCCGATTTCGTGGCCACTGACCCGCAATCTTCGCGCCGCCTCGCATCTCCGATTGATCCTCCTCTCATCACATCTTCGTCAAATCGACCACCCTCCCCCCTTCCATCTCCGGCCGAATCCCCTCTCCTATAAAGCTTCGCTACCGCACCCCCGGAGAACCCATTCGCCGATAGCGACGACGCTCTGAGGTGACAGCTCCGAGCTCCCTCCTTCGACGAGGTCCGAGGGTCCTCCTCCCTTGTAGCAGCCCACGGTGACTCCTCTTGCCGTCTTGCCTTGCTCCGGCCAGCCGTCGAGCCAACGACGATATCTCCGCCTCCATCTTCAACACCTCCAGAAGCTTCGAGCTTCACCAACCACCGACTTCATGCTTCGTCGTCAACGTCAACACTGAATTTGCCAATACGCACCAGAGTTTCGGAGAGCCACCACGGCTGAGGTGACAGCTCTGGTGAGGCCTTCCAAAACTGCGGCAAGATCCGACCCACTTCTTTGGGTCGCATGCACCCCGAGCTTCATCTTCTCGCTGCCTTGCTCCGATCTTCCCGTTGAGCTCAACAATGCCTACTTCATCGACATCCCTGACGACCTTCGTCTCCAACGCCGCCGACCACCTCTCCATCGACTTTTGCTCACCGGCACCCACGACTTCGCCTTCGACAACCACCGGAGCCGCCTCCAGCTACAACCAAGCCAACGTCTCCGCCTCTTCTAGCTCCACCGACCTCCCCTTTGCCATCTTCCCCACGCTACTGGAGGCCCATCACCGCTAGCCAGAAGCTCCGCCCTCAGCGCATCTTCATTGCGTCGCCGGACCGCCCCCCTCTGCCTCGCCTTCAACCGGGCTCGGAGCCCGAGGCCCCAGCACGTGCCACGCAGGTGCGTGGGGAACGGCCTCGATTTCATCCCCATAGGTCACGTACCCAGCACGTGACCGCGTGGGTAATTTGCAAGCCGCCCCTTGAACGTCCTCCTAATTGCATTAAAACCCCGTCATTCCAATTTACAGAACGCCCCCTGGATTTCGAGTATTTACATTACAACCCCCCTCTACATATTTATTGTTATATTTATTTATTGCAATTATACCCTTGTGTTCCCCCGTAATTTTGGACTCTTCTTTACATTATTTTATCATTCCAAAAATAGCATTGTGTTCCTCATGCAATTTTCTACATTTTGACATATTGTAGACATTTTTGTGATCGATGGTTATTTAATAATCAATTATTGTGTGAAAATTTGCAAAATTTGCCCAGTCTATGCTCTGAAATTTATATTTGATTAACCGTTGCTCCAAAAATTCCCGAAAAATCATATATTGTAGAGTTAATTGTGCTTGACATTGTGCCCAATTAGTTTGGCCTTTAAAAATCATTTTGCATATTTCATTGTTTAATTTTTAATAGGTATTAGATTTCACATTTTCGAGGTTTAGGATTTTTCTGAGATCATCACCTAGTGATAGATCTTAGATAATTTTGTTCCTTGAAAATAATTAGGTTTAATATTTATTATAATTAAATATTGAAATTCATTTTGTTTGCATCTAAAAATTCATAAAAAATTAATATTGCATCCAAAAATTCCAAAAAAGTACAGTGCATTCATTTCATCGTATTTTACATTGTGGCCAATTTTCGTATTTTTCGGACATCGTTTGAACGTAATTGATATTTAAGTCCCTAAAATAGGTCAAAATTGCATACTACACCCTTTATTGCATTGAAAATTCCAAAAAAAAGACCGTCTCGAAGACCGTGCACGAATTTTGATAGACATAATTCTAGGTTGTTCCTTTGCCTCCTTGTGTTCGACCTTGGGATTTGCCCAAGTAAAATAAACATAAAACCGCATTCACTAAAATTAACGAATATTTTGTGTGGTTATTTTCTTGACCGATTCCGATTGCCGCCTACAACGCACGACACAATCATCTTTTAACACAAAAATAACTTCTTAACTTAGCATTTCCAGACTCGTCGCTAATACCTTAATCCACTTAACTTCAGAGGAATCTTATAGGATTTGGGGTTAAGACTTTTCAAGTCCATAATGACTTAATTTTTTGAGTCCACTGGACTATGTTCACATGTTATCTTGATGAGCCTAAGTAGAACACTTAACAATGCACGCATGACTCTCAGAGACAATGGCTTGACTTGGACACACACCTTACACGTAGCTCAACACGGAGAAGGTGGTGAGGAGGTAGAATCCTTTGGCTTGGGGTAGCATATAAGGGTATTACTGCTAGCCGGAACCCCTCGTCATCCTCTGGGGAGGGATGTAAGCCTCAACCTGGTTAAGTAGCATTGAGGTCTAAAGACATGAGTATGTGGGTTGCAATAATGCTTCAAAAGAGGGATAGTATACTGGCTCAAGAAGAAAAATCTATGTTGTACCATGTAGATATGTTGTACATATGCATATCAAAAAAATGTGCAAAAATCAAGAAAAACTCCAAAAAAGGGGGCATGCCTGATTCAAAATAAAATGCCTGCCGAACTGTATATAGTGAATAAAGCAAAGCTTATGTGTTCCACCTTCTCATTTCATGGAAGCTTGCAGCTGGAGACTTAGATACACTGATTAAGCTCCAAAGGATGCGTGGCTACATTGATCACGATCCATTCTCTTCTTTCCCCTCTTCTTGAGCGGGTTGTACTTGAACTTAATAGGGAATACTCTGCTTCTCGAGGAAAGAGCTGCTAGACTAGGGGGTTAGAGTTACCTTGTTGAAGGAGGTTGTTTCTTTTCCATTTCTGAGGTGGAGAGCTACATATCACTTACACAATACAAGTAAAGATTCATAGTCATTAGAGTTTGCGTATGTAGAGTTGTTCTGACTTGGTTATTAAGGAGTCCTAACCATAGAACTGTAGAACTTGAAGGCTGTTGAGTCTTAAACCTATGTCCTAATAAGGTTCTGCCAAACTAATAATCCAAAGGTCTGACCGAGCTCCATATTCCAATTTAATGATAATAAGTTTAATAATCAACATTGCTTCTTTTTCTTTCTCTTCTTTTTCACTTCTTTTTCAAATAAATGTTTGTTAAGGGACTAGCAAAGGTAAAGTATAGGGGGATGATGAATCTACAATTCTCGTTCTTTATTTCTTTATTTTAGCTTAACCTTTTAGCAAAACCATATATAAATGCCTGTAAATACTATAAATTAACTCTATGCATGTGTTTGCTAATAATGCATAATTAGCACCTATTTTACAAAAATAAAAGAATAAAGAGAAAATAAGGATGCATTTAGAATGAATACAGAATGACCCAAACCCCAAGAGAAAGTCAAGTCTTGATCTGATTGCAAAAGAATAAGTAGAGAGAGATAAGGGTACACTATGTAGTGTACTTATCACCTATACTTGTACAAAATATTTATTTATTTATTTTTAAAAAATATAAATATTTTATTTCTACACACTTGTATATCGAACTTGAAATAATATAAATATAAAATAAAATAATAAAAGCAAATTAAAAAAATAAAATAAACAATTCCTTGTACAAAAGACACATGTATATAATACAATACCTATTTATTGTACAACCATAATTAATTTATAAAAATCAACCAAAATCATTCTATATTCCTTAAATAAAATATAAAATAAAGATAATTTTTGTAAAATAATATAATAAAATTACATGTACATGATACATATGTATATTCTAACTATATATAATACTATATAGTGTATATAACCCATTTATATTTTTCATAAAATAATAAAAAAATCATAGAAAAATAGATTATAATAATAATTTTTTATTTGATACATATTTTTATTTAAAATCATTTAATATTTTATATTTATTATTCTTTCATTTTTATACATCCTCAATTCCTATTGGTCCATGTCTGTTCACTGACCTCAGTCAATGTCCTTTTTAGTCGGGTCGGGTCTGGGTTCTCGTTGCCGGAGCATCTTTTCAAATTTATCTCGATCAGACCCGACCTCTGTTTACCTTGATTCCACCGCTCGATTCCTCTCCTAGGATCCGTGATCCTCGCGGATCCCTAGGGAGGGTCGGATCTGCATAGGGTTGCGCTCCACCTTTCGATCTTTTTGGACCCTCACTCATCATATAAAGTCTCTCTTCCGCTCCTCCATCTCAGTAGCTCGTCCCTCATGCCACCATTCCCTCCTAGCTATCTTCAGTAAAGTGATAACCATATGAGGAGCAGCTCGGGACTCGTCGGAGATGCCTGGAGGCTTGTAGCTCATAACGCGGCTGGATCTCTACCGTGTCAAGCCTCCCAGCCTTCTGCGGCCAGGTAGAGGCCTTAACCCCGCCATATGTCTTCGCTTGGAGTTCGTACCTTCGTTAGTAGCATCAGGTGTCATTCCTATCACCTCCACTTCCCTTTCTCACTCTGATTTCCATTTCATTGCCGTCGTCTGTTCCTCTACTCGGACCAGCTGGTCGGAGCCCCCTTACCCACACTTATCCGTGCAGATTGACCCCGCGACTCGCGCTTCATCTTCCAGCGCAACCTTCCCCCTGGATCCTGCTCATCAAAGTAGGATTAGGTCGGGTTTCCTCCCCCGCCTTCGTTGGAAATCCAAGATCCATTCCCCGTCGCTTTCCCTTGTTTCTCTATGCAATAACACGACCGGAGCCTCACTCTCGAGCCGCGTATTCCCTTGCAAGAACTGGTGTGCATCAGTAGACCCATTTGGTATCCCTACTGCTTCAGCGGAGCACCTGTAGGTTTCGGTCCATCGCAATGCCAGTCTAACCGTCCACACTCGCATCCGACCCATCTACCGGACGCGGAGGACCCTCACGAAGGTGTTGCACTTCGTTGCAAGTCGATCAGATCCTTGGATTGCCAGAACTTCTCGATCGAAGCTTGTTAAGGAACAATTCATCTAGCATCTTCCGGAGCCATCCGATGTCCCTTCGCATCCAGTTCTGATCGTGGCCATCCATCCACGCCTTTTCGACAACGGTTTGATCAGTCGCTTGCTAGATATGAGCCTCCCGCTAAAGCGGTTGTCCAGATCGTTAGATCAGACTTGACTTGTCAAATCTGACCGCTTCCACAACAACTCCCCAGATGTCGGATCGCTTTCCAGAGAATATTGGAGTCATCCACCTCGGCCTTCTCGTCTGTGTGCCACATGTCTACGGGGGTATATTTCACTTTCGCCCTGTCACTTTCATTATTTCATTTTAGTCCAGTAAATAAAGTATGTAGTTAAAGACATTTGCAGTTAGACCCTCATACTTTTCATATTTGCATTTTAGTCTTGTCGAGTCTGCGTCATGTGTGTCACCACGTGCTTGCTGGTTTATTTGCACTTTATCTCTTGAACTTTTATGTTGTTATTGAATGAATGAAATGTTTTGACATTTGCATTTATACACCTACAAGTCTGGATCTTGTGTAGTGCAGTTTTTGGTTGGAAAAATTGCATTATTGGCCCTTGGGCTTATATATTGTGTTATGCTTTGGACTTAAACATTAAAATAATTGCATTTAGGTCCTTGTGAACAGTTTTTAAACTTGCTTATTTTATTGAATGAAATAAATATCAAATTAACCTGATAAATTACATAAAAAATACCATGGGCTCCTGCTAGTGTGTAGTATTTATGATAATTTTTGTAGGTTGATTTACTTGCTTTTTATATTATTAAAAATTGATTAACCTCTAAAAAGTGTCCTATTTGAGTCATAAAATTTTGAAAAAAGTCTTGAAAATATCCTGTACTTGCATTTTGTTAGGTTTTGATTCCAGTATTAATTTTGTTCAAAACAATTTTACAAAAACCTTAAAAGCACAAAACAACCAGAACCTTACAAAAATCATATAAAATAAAAGAAAAAAAAATCCAAAAAATGGTATTTTTAGTTCGTGTTTGTAGCTCTTTACTTCTATTTTATCATTAAATTGTCATCTAGAACTTTTGGGCACTTTACACATTTTTTATTTGCAAATTGGTCATGTTTGTGCATCTTCTGTAATTTTGGCACTTTTTGATTTTTAAAAATTCATAAAAAATATGAAGGATCTCTAAAAATTACCAAAAATCCAAAAACCTATAAAATCCAAAAATATTTTGTTTATAATTTTCTAATTATTTTTTAATATTTTGAAAAATACAAAAAGAGTGTGGTGTGTGTCTTGTGTGTATTGAACTTGCTTGTCTTTTATTCAAAAATTAAAAATTTGAAAAATAAAAAACCACTTAAAATGTTTTCCTTGTAGAGATCTAACTACTTAGTTTTTAAATCGTGCTCCTTGTATTCGACCCTGGTCGCTATACCAAGTAAATAAATTAGCAAACCACTTACATTTGATTTCTTGATCTTCTTTAGTGGTTGTTTGTCTCATTGATCATGTCGAGTGATTTGGGTCACAACGAGCTTAGATTATTTTCTTACTTAAGCCGAGCCGCTCGGACGCCCATCATTAGTTCATTGCATGTGGTACCCAAGAAGTTGGGTATCACCACATTTGTGAGCGAGTCTGGAGAGGAGATAGCTACCCGTGCACCCACTTCTTGAAGAGTCTGTGTGGACTACAAACGATTGAATCAGGCCACCAAGAAGGATCATTTTCTGCTGCCACTTATTAATCAGATTACCGAGAGGCTAGTTGGGAAGAGTCACAAATGCTTTCTTGTCGGGTACTCGGGATACAATCAGGTGGCCATAGCGCCCGAAGACCAGGTGAAAATGACATTCACTTGTCTGTTTGGGACGTATGCTTTTAGACAGATGCCCTTTAGTGTATGTAAAGCTCCGACTACATTCCAAAGGTGCACGCTTTCCATCTTTTAGGATATGGTGGGGTATTGTTTGGAGGTCTTCATGGATGACTTTTCGCTGTATGACGATGGGTTTGATGCTTGTTTTGACTGCTTAGACCGTGTACTTTAGTGTTGCATCAAGGTCAACCTTGTTCTATCGTGGGAGAAGAGTCATTTCATGATGACTTAGGGGACGGTCCTTGGCCACATCATCTCTAATAGGAGCATGGAGGTCAATCTGACTAAGTTAGATATCATCAAGAAACGCAATCTACTATCTAATTTGCGACAGTTGCGGTCTTTTTTAGGGCATGTCAGTTTCTACCGACAGTTCATATAGGACTTCAGTCGGATTGCCTAACCACTCACTGATTTGTCGACAAAAGACACCGAGTTCATTGTAGATGACAAGTGTCTTTCGTCATCTGAGACTCTCAGGGATTAGTTGTTCAGGCTCCAGTCTTTCAGCCACCCCATTGGTTTCCCCCATTCGAGATCATGACGGACGCTTCTGATTTTGCCATAGGGGCTATGCTAGGACAATGGAGGGATGGATTACCATTTTCCATTCACTACCTAGCCAGACTTTGGATGTTGCTCAACGGAACTACTCCATGACTGAGAAGGAAATGCTAGATGTAGTGTGTGCTTTGGATAAGTTTCGATCTTACATTCTTGGATCTAGAGTGACTATATACCGATCACACCGTCATCTGATACCTCATGGCTAAGAAGAATGCCAAATCCAGATTGACCAGATAGATCCTTCTACTACATGAGTTTGATATAGAGATTAAGGATAAACCTAGAGTCAAGAATGTGGTGGCGGATAACCTCTCTTGTTTAGAGAACCTTGAGGATTCAAATCAGATCACACCTATTACAGAGACATTTCCAGACGAGGCGATTCTTGCTATCACCTCGTTCCATGCGACGTTGACATTGTGAACTATCTTATCGACAAGGTTGGTCCAGGAAATGACTTGAGATCTTCCTTGTGAAGGCCAAGTCGTACCATTGAGAGGATCCCACCCTTTAGCATGAAGGGGGGATAGTGTCTAGCGTCAGTGTATTCCTCAGGAGGAGCACCACAACATCATCACTTACTGTCACAATATTGAGGCAGGAGAACATCACTCAGGGAGATAGATGACATAGAAAGTTCTCCAATCCGATCTTTTGTGGCCGACCCTCTTCAAGGATTCAGATGAATTCATGAAGAGGTGCACTGACTGTCAGAGGATGGGTACTTGTGGGCAACGTGATATGATGCCGATGTAGCCCATTAACTTATGTGAGGTTTTTGATGCATGGGGCATTAGTTTCATGGCTCCATTCTCTAAAAGTCAGGGATCTAAGTACATTATGCTTGCTGTGGATTATGTGAGTCGTTGGGTTGAGGCCATCCCTGCCGGAGCCATAGATGCTAAGACCATTTGCAAATTTTTGAGGAAAAATATCATTTCACGGTTCGAGATACCTAGAGTCTTGATTTCAGATGGGGAGACTCACTTTATCAACGACAAGGTAGGGGTCCTTGCTAACGAGTTCAACATTGACCATCGAGTTGCCACTCCATATCACCCTCAGAGTAATGGTATTGTTGAAGTTTCGAATAATGAGATTAAGACTATATTGCAGAAGGTTTTCCATCCAGACCGAAAGGATTCATCACAGCTTTTGGACTCGATCTTGTGGGCCTATAAGACTTCCTTGAAGACACCTTTGGGCACATCTCCCTTTTGGCTCATTTATGGCAAGCCATGCCAATTACCTGTGGAAATAAAACATGTCACTATGGGCAGTTACAGAGTTATTATTGTATCCAAGAGTGTAGGAGATAAAAGAAAAGTAGAATTGACAGTCATGGAGGAGTTGAGAGACACATACTTTTTGGGTAGCCTACAATATAAGGATAGAGTGAAGATATGACATGATTCTCATACCAATCATAAACAGTTTGAGCCAAATCAGAGAGTATGGATATTTGATGCTAGGTTGAGATTATTTCCAGGGAAATTACAAAGTAAATGGAAGGGACCATACTTGGTTAGAAAGGAGCATGACAATGGAAGCATTGATATATCTGAATTGTCATCTATTTCCACCTTTCGGGTTAACGGACAACGCCTGAAGCCATATATTGAACATGAACCGTTGATCGTTGACGTTTCCCTATTCATTTTGTATGAGATGTGGTCTTTGACTCACATCCTTTGCATCTCATACCTGATTATCACTTCTTCTTCGCAACTGTATAGATCCAAATTGTCTATATCATACATTCTTTTTGTCTGATACCCCATTTTTATCTTATGATTATGCTATACTTAGGGGACACTTTGCCTAACTATGGGGGTATCAGACCTATAATTACTCATTTGATTTTAGGCACCTCTGTTTTGTTGCCTATACTTAGGGATATTTTACACGAAGTATAGGGGAGGTAACACTTGTACATCCTATTCCTTGATTTCCCATTGTGTATAGTCTTCTATACTTATGATTATTTGATCCTAAGTATAGGGAGATCACTGATTCTATTCATTACATTCTTCCATTCTTTGTTGTAGTATAGCATTCTTTTGACCTCCCCATACTTCGCACGAGTCATGTCTTCTTTCATCGCTCTTTGAACACTTTGAGGACATCGTTCGAGCTAAGTATACGGGGTGTAGTAAATATTATAAATATACTTTACCCATAACTCGTACTTTGTATGTATTAATAATGTGGATAAAAATCAAAAAAAATTAAAATTTTCTCTCTTACATAAATGTTTGTAAAATTATTTATAAAAATTGTTTGTAAAAACTGCTTGTAAAAATTATTTTTGTATAAATGTTTGTAAAAATATTTTGATTATAAAATCTTTTTGTCAATATTCTTGTATTAAAATTTTGTATATAGTACAAAATTTTTGGAAAAGGTTTAAAAATAAATGTTTATAAAAATCTGTTTGTAAAAGTATTTTTGCAAAACCTTTTCCTTCTTTCTCACATTCAAAAACTTCATAAAATTTGCATACTTTTGAAAATCTTCACAAACAGAGTTTTGTACATTCTTGCATGTTTATTCTTCTGAATCATAGTTGATATTTAAACTAGTCTGGAGTTAAATTGAAAAAATGGAGCTTGGTTAAAACCTTAATTCGCTTAATTTCAGAGGAACCTTACAGGATTTGGAGTTAATTAAGACTTTTCAGGTCTACAGTGACTTAATTCTTTGAGATGTCATCTTAATGAGCCTAAGTAGAACACTTAACAATGCATGCATGACTCTCGGAGACAATGACTTGACTTGGACGTACATCTTACACGTAGCTCAACACAGATGAGGTGGTGAGGAAGCATAATCCCTTGCCTTGTGGTATCATTTATCTTCCTCTAGGGAGGGATGTGCACCTCAACCTGGTCTAGTGGCATTGAGGTCCAAAGATAAGAGTGTGGGTTGCAATAATGCTTCAAAAGAGGGATAGTGTACTGGCTCAAGAAGAAAAACTCTTTATGTATATGATGCACCATGTAGATATGTTGTACATATGCACATCAAAAAAAGTGCAAAATCAAGAAAAACTCCAAAAATTAGGACATGCCTGATTAAAAATAAAAGGCCTACCGGAGTGGATATAGTGAATAAAGCAAACATTATGCATTTCACTGTCTCATCTCATGGAAGCTTGCATCTGGAGACTTAGCTACACTGGTTAAGCTCCAAGGGATTCGTGGCTACACTGGTCACATTTCATTCTCTTCTTTCCTCTCTTCTTGAGGCGGTTGCACTTGAACATAGAAGGGATACCCCGCTCCTCGAGGAAATAGTAACTAGGTTGGGTACGTAGAGTTACCTTGTTGAGGGAGACTGTTTCTTTGCCATTTCTGAGGTGGGGAGCTACATATTACTTACACAGTGCAAGTAAAGATTCATAGTCATTAGAGTTTGCGTATGTAGACTTGTTCTGACCTGGTTATTAAGAAGTCCTGACCATAGAACTGTGGAACTTGGAGGCTGTTAAGTCTTAAACCTACTTCCCAATAAGGTTCCACCAATTTAATATTCCAAAGGTCTGATTGAGCTCTATATTCCAATTTAATGAAAATAAGTTTAATAATCAACTTTGATCCTTTTCTTTTCTTCTCCTCTTTTTCACTTATTTTTCAAATAAGTGTTTGCTAAGGGACTAGCAAAGGTAAAGTATATGGGGATGATGAATCTACGATTCTCATTCTTTATTCTTTTATTTTATCTTTATCTTTTTGCAAAACCACCTGTAAATAGATGTAATTACAATAACTTAACATTTTATATGCATGTATTAATATCTCATAAGCACCTTTTCTGCAAAAATAAAAAAATAAAGAGAAAAAAGAATGATGTATTTAGCATAAATACAAAGTGGCTTAAACCCCAAAGAGAAGGTCAAGCACTGACCTGATCGCAAAAAGAAGTAGGGAGAGATAGTGTGCCTTATACATACTACCTATACCTATAAATATATCTATTTATATTTATTCTACTTTTTACGAAAACCATATTATTAATTTTATACTTGTATATAATTTTAATAATAACATAAAAATAAAATAAAAATCAGAAAATTAAAATAAAAATAAAATTCAACAATTCCTTGTATAAAAGACTGATGTATATAATACAATAACTATTTATTCTACAACCTTAACTAATTTATAAAAATAAAATAAAAATCAATTTACATTCCTTAAATTGTTTTGTGAATAAATGAAATATAAAATAAAATTTTTGTAAAAATAATAAAATAGAAATACTTGTACAAAATACATAGGTATGATATACTTGTATATATCACTTAATGTTGTCTATAACCTATTTATATTTTTCATAAAAATAATTAAAAATCACATAAAAATGGCCTATAAAATAATAAATATTTTTTATTTTATACACTTTTTATTTTAAAATCATTTACTATTTTTTTATTTATTTTTCTTTCATTTTGTAAATCTTAGAATTCCTATTAATCCATGTCCGAACGTTGACCCCTATAAACATCTCCTCTCAGATTGGCCGGGTCCGCACGTGTCTCACCGAAGCTTCTTCTCTAATTTCTAGCGCCCGACTAATGAATCTCGTATTCATCATGCTAAAAGTCAATAATTATACCCCCTGGCTTAAATAAACCACTACGCTTCTGATGTGATCTTCAGGTTCTTAGAGGTGATCCGCATCCAATGGGCTCCATGAAATGGTAAAAGACCAATTGGAAGAGGTCCAACGAGGTGAAGCATCTGGAGTTGTGTGCTTGTAAAGCTTTAGGGGAGAGGATCCTTCTCTTTGTTATCTGCAGAAAAAGATCAAGGGCGAAAATGCAAAGCCACTAGTAGCTTCAAGGGGAAGGATGGACGCAAGGTGTGGCGGAATGGCAATCTCCAGTGAGACAGCGGAGTGGGAGACCTGATTGCTCGATCAGGGAGAGTTCGAGATGAGTGGAGTCGCGTGGGATGATTGAAAGCGAGAGGGGAAGAGGATGGTGGAGCTAGGCGAGTCGGAAGTGGTCGGAACTAGACAGAAATGACAGGAGGAACTGGAGCTCCGTCATTCATGGTGATTGGATTTCTCTCTAAGATGGACGAAGTTAAAAGAAATAAAAGACTACCCTAATCTATTGCAATGTTAATGAATGGAAAAAGGTAAGAAAAAAAGAGCTATCGAGCCTAGAAAAGAGCGGAGTGACCTCACGACGGAGCGGGCGGTGGCAACTCAGATCGCCTCAATTCAACCTAAATCAAGTCGCTAGACCTTCCTCAAGATGCTTGCTATCACCAGGCTACTCCAGATGCAAGAATACTAGGGTTAGAGTGGTGGAAGAGGGATCAAGCTCGTAAGGTTTGGCTGAAGAGATTTTATACATGGGGTTTTTGACCTAGGAAAGCTTTTGATTCAGAGAGCCAAAGCCCAAGGTAATCAATCCGTGTGAACGCCTGATGGTCAAAGATAAAATTTTGTTAAGATATCTTGATGAATAGATGAAAGAATCGATTGGGAAAATCGATACAAAGATGGTTTAGCGGGACTGCCTGACAGGTCCTGTCAGAGGCACCCTAGTTGACTGGTGGGTCAACCAAGGCGCACCTTTGATTAGGTCACATCAACAGCTAAAAGAGAAAATTAAAATGAAAATAGAAATAACTAAAAAAATAAAAGATGATTTTATTAAAAAAAACTTAAATAAAAATGCTGCTTGTCTTTTTATGTAGTATTTAATAGTGATTTATTTATTTTTATGCGCTTATTTATTACAAGTTAATTTTTAAGGGTGTGTTTATAAGTATATTTATCTATGTTTTGTATCTTCTATTTTTATTTTGTATTTTGTATTTTATTATTTTATTTTATTATTTTATAAAATTATAACTTGTTTTTACATACACAAATATAATTTTATTTGATATATTATGTACACTTAAATAAATATGGTATTAAATATATATGTATAAGTATATGTATTTCATCAATGGATTTTTGTGTGCTATTTTATTTTTGTGTCTTATTCATGGTTTTATTGTATTATAAATATGTACAAGTGTTATGAACAATATTTACACAATTATAAAAATAATAAAGAATAAAAAATAAATATTTTATTCAAGTATAGTGTACAATATGGGCCCAAAACCTAACATTCACACCTTAACTCCAAAAAATATGGATCCACCTTCATTAAATGTCATATTAAAAGTTATGTACAATTAAAGCTGATTTTGATACATTTTGAGTTTCTTTGGGAGATATGGGTCTGACAAGTTGGGTTTTTGGTTTTTTATTTATAGTATAAAATGTATACAATATATTATTTTTGTATAAACTCAATTTTGTATTTTTATTTACATTATTATCTACAATTTTTATGCACAAAGTTTTTATATTTGAGGTATAAATAATAAATAATACAATAAGTGTCAAAAATGAATTATTGATGAATTAAAGAATGAGATTTTTATTCTATTTAACCCTTATCTCCCTCTACTTTATTCCTTGTCGATCAGTCATCAAGATGCCTAAGTCTTGGGGTTAAGGGTCATAAAATACCTTTGACATTTTATTCTTTTCTTTATTATATAATTTTAACATTAAAAATAATATTTTATACACAATAAATAGAACAAATAATGGATGTTAATATGTACAAAATAATGTTATTTACATGTAGCTAGGGTTTTTAAGATCGAAATGATAAAATAAAGGTGATGAAATGGAGATTCATCAACACCACACATCCCTCATGACTAAAGTGTAATGGCTCATGTCCTAAACATGGTCTAATAATGGGGATTAATAGTCTACACAACCTGTTGATCTTGGACTCAACCAGAGCCCTTGAGCACATCCTAAAATGTTTATGCACAAGTTGTCCAGTAGCAGTTGCCACTACTTATAACCCACTCCCACACTTTATGATTACTAGATGTAGTACTATGTTTGAGGTGCTACGTCTCCCCTACATATATATTTAATGTTTTGTGAACCATCACTTATTTCCAATAATAGTGACGGTTGCTATCTCTTTGGTAGATGTGGCTCCACATTTTGGGTAGACTTTTCCACTATTAAAGGGAACTTGCCCTAATACCATCTGTAACATCTCAAAACCTAGACAGGATCCATTAACATGGAGTACTAGTCCACACAACTTGTTGAGCTTGGGTCCAACCGGAGCCATCGACCATATCCCAAAATGCTTAAATCCGAATTGTCTAGTAGTGTCCCCCACTGCTTATAATTCACTACCACACTTTGTGATCACTAGATGCGATATTATGTTTGGGACGCTACTATCTGCAAATTGGGAAACCATCACCTTGATGTTTGTGCTATCAGTGTCAACATGTTATACGTGTTGTTGTCGTAGTTTGTGTCTTCACTCGATCCTGACGTAGTCTGAGAAGGTTGCTCAATAGCCATGGTGTCCTACAGGAAAAAAATGTTTCAGTTATATCTTTCATAAATCCTTAAATAACATGTTAAAATTATGATAAATACGCAATATCATCAAGATTTTCACTTCAATTCTCTTTTCAAGTTATCAAAAACCGATAAATGAATCAAGATTTCATAATGGATCAACCCTGGAATCAATCAAAATTAAAATATTAAAATCCCTCTTATACCACAAGTTGAAATATATAGTATTTTTGCTAAAGAAAGGGATGATGATTGTGACATACCCAGACCCATCCCATATTACATGGTAAATATTTGAAAAAGAATTTAATGAGAAATATTATGGGGAGTGACAGAAGGCGTTCTTATTCCTCGGACAAGGAAGCATGATTGATTATGAGTATAAGAAATGCTTTTCAGAATTATTAAAGTTTGTTGCCTCTTTGGTAACATCCGAAGAAGACAAATGCCAACATTTTGAGGGGACTCCAAGTGAAATAAAATAAACGATCTTGCCTATTAGATATATTGAGCATGGTAAAGTTGTTGAAGCAGCTTGTGGAGCTGAGTTGGTAGTGCTAGAAAAATGAAATGCAATGATCAAGACAAGAAAAGGTTTGGAGATAAACCACTGTGGAAAGGAACTAAAAACAAATTTAGAAGGAGCTTTGAAGTTCCAAGACAATATTATTTATCCACTTAAAGTTATAGAGAAAACGAAACTTGATATTTACCATGAGGACTTCTAAAAACACAAGGCATTCTTATCCGCAATGTTATACTTATGGAAAACATTATCAGGGAGAATGTTTTAGAGGAATGACGAGATGATATTATTGTGGCCAAATATGTCATATCTGAATATAGACAGTGGCAATACAAAAAGACCAGCTATGAATATTGCTCAAATTAATGTCGTAGCTTGTCAACCCCAAACAAAGGAGGTGAACAAAAGATATAATGTTCAAGAAAGACGAAAACAAGAAGGAACATAATTCAGGAAAAGCTTTTCAATGGCACTTCAAGAAGCCATCTCTACTGATGATGTGCCAGGTATCATCGTTATTTTTTGCAGGAATGCACAGAGTCTTATTGATTACGATGCTAACCATTCGTTTATTCTAGAAGATTTTCTATATATATTGATATAGAAATGGGTGTTCTTGAGCATGCCTTATCAATCTTCTTACATAAAGGGGAGCCTAAAATTGGCTGGAATGTCTTTAGAGATTGCTTAGTAGGGATAAAATAGGATCCGATGATGGTAAACCTAATTTCTATGATGATCATGACAATTATAGGGATGACTTGTTTGACTGCATACCACACACTTTCAGATCGTTATAAAAAGGAAGTTGTTTTCGAAGACAATGTGAAAATGAGTTCATCTTTATGCAGACATACGATGGTACACCACTCATGTCATCTCTTTCCTAGTAACACAAAAAAGTTATTAAGGTTGGGATGTTTATTTTATGTTGTCATTGTGTATAACACAAAGGCATCCATTGTTAGTTTAGAGAACATCCCTATAGTAAACGATTTTTTTATGTATTTCCAAATGAGCTATGGGACGTTATAGATAGTATCAGAGCAGATTCCCTCTAATACTAGAAAAGGATATCCAAGAGGTGGAACTAGCCCAATCAAAGAGATATGATGAAAGGCAACCCAAAAATGTGCATCCGTTACGTTTACTGGGAACAAGTAACGTCCATATTGCAACGAGGACGTTGCATATATAAGTGGAGGAAATTGTAGCACCCTAAGTATAGTTCACATCTAATAATCACAAAGTCTGGTAGTGGACTATAAACAGCCAGGGCTGCTAGTAAGTAACTTGGGGATATGCACCTGCTTTTTCTTGTTGCTTGCTTCTATTGCATAGATTCTAATAACTTGCTTCTCTCTTCTTGTACAATTAATCTTTAGAATAACCATATATCCATCACTTGTTACGATCCTTCGCTTGATCTTGTACACCCTATTCGACATCATAGATTTTCACATCACTTTTCTTGTTCACGATCTTCTATGCCATGCACCACTAGTAGAATCCTTCGATTACTCTCGTCAATTTCTCTAAGCAACCAACATTAATAGTTTCTCATGGTTTCTTAGGAATGTTTATTTGATGTGTCATGTCTTCTCATTGATATTGAACCTTGTTCTGATCCATTGCATCATATCCTGTCGTCAACATAAGAACTCGCTCTAATCTATTGCTTAGTGTTCTCTTGTTGAAATTGTACATGACTCTTATATCAATTGATGGGAACAAAATCAATATCACCTCTGCTATGATACCAAGTGTTGGAGATACAAACTTCAAATGCATAATCAACCACCACACAGAAGCATATGAAGAAACACCACAATATAACAATTGTAGGTTGCTTCTAACTACCAATGGAGAAGAAAAATCTCTATAAAGAAGAGCAAATGGAATTCTTTGCATTCCCTCACTCTCTCCCTTCTCTCCTTTCTCTCTCTCTCTCTCACAATTACATTATTGCCTCTCTTGTAGCTATGGTGTATGCCACCACCCACACTGTTTTTTATAGGTCGTAATACAATCTTCAATTAATTATTATAATAAATCTCAATTAAATAAGATCTTAATCAATGAAGATCTAATCAATATATATTCACGAATCAATATCCTAATGAGATTTGATCACCTATCAAATCCTCTTTAAAGATAACATGGAATCCAACTCTAATGTATTAATTTCCAAAACTTCCAATCCGGTACACCATTTCTAAATACTAAGGAAGCCTACGGTAGCTTCCTATCAAATGCAATACATTGAACTTGCATTATTCTACAAAAGAAATATTATTATAGTCATACACGACAACCACATGAGTTTGCTTCTACGTCAACTTATGTTAAACAACACTAGCGAGGACGAATCTTTCTTTGCAGTAACTTGCAAGGTTTTATAGATTAGGGTTCTCAATGGAAATAGAGTACGTTGTTATCTTAATTTTGGAAATAGGGTACGTGGTCATCTGAAATTCCTAATAAAGTTCTTTGTTTTGCATCGCTTCTACTCAACAAAAGAAAAAAAAACTAATTCTAGAGACGTTTAAAAAGTTTCTAACTTGATAATAAATGTAGTCTTTGAGAGGTTAAAAAGGGGAAACTGTTGAGCAGTTGAGCATAGTAGCATTTGATAGAGAGATAGCACATGATAAGAGCATGCCACTTAGGTATCGGTTCCCTCGTAAGCGGTTTGCTCGATCAACTTGCAATATATGAATATTAAATATACGAATCTTTACAACATAAAACCTAAAAACTTTGTAAATTAATATTCTTCGTAATTATCATCTAATCTCTGGAAACTTACTCTGTCTTACATCACAACCACCACCTCTGCCTTACATCACAGCCACCACCTCTGCCTTACATCACAACCACCACCGTCAATTTTAAATCTAATCAAGCCAATAACTTGGGTTAACCTTGAATTGATCTAATCATAAAAAATGGATGGTTGATCTTCCACCTCCTCCCTTCTTTCATATCCTCTCTCTCCATGGCCATCTGGATCATCGTGATGAGCCTCACTCCCGTGCAACCTCCTCCTCCTCTTCTACCTCACCAGCATGGTCAGTGTCGACACTAAGCCCCTCTAAACGATAGAGACGCACACCTCTGTCTGTCCTATGGTGGTAACATATATGATGTAGAGGTAGAAGGAGTCCAACTAACCAAGGCTATTGATGAAGTGGAGAACAATAATGTCGACACCTATGCAGAGGACGAAGCTAGTGAGGGCGACCTTGAGGTGGATCCCCATGCATCCTTTAATGATATCAAAGTTATAGTTGGGGACCCCGAACTTGTTGGCCTCGATGGTGGCGAGGAGGAACTCCTAGAGGTCGAGGAAGTGGAAGAGGGTGATAAAGAAGATGATGCCGATGAAGCTGAAGGTCAACGAGGATGAAGAGGATGAAGAAGACCTTGGCAAGGTCGATGGTGGAAATGGTCACGATGGAGAAGCAAATGGTGTCCATAATAGGGTGGGTCTCATGGAAGTCAAACTCACGACAATCGAGTGCGTTGGCGGCTATGCCGAAGGTGAAGGAGGAAGAGGAAGGCCTGACGGAGGAGGAGAGTGGAGGAAGGGGAGGAGGAGGGGAGCTGAAAAAACCCATCATTTTCTACACCCCGTGGTCAAAAGATCCCATTTTTTCTAGAAACTAGATAAAAGGGCCTTTAGTCACCGGGACACTAAAAGTAATGGAAGGTTATACGGGACTCAACGCAAAAACTTTGTCCCTTCATCATATGATTATCATCAAACATTAAAAGTAGATCTCGACCATTTATGGATGCCACATATGAGATGGCTAGTAGGATAGCTTGGCATGTGTGCGATAGCTAGTAGGATCTCATAATGGAAGTCGAGTCGTTTAAAGCAGTTCCACTTTTGGTTTTTTACATTAGATTTTGGGAGGGTTTTCACTCTTCAAGTTCCATTTGTTTGTTGGCAATATGAACTCAGAAGGAAATAACCCTATGTGAGGACAGAATTGATAGATTAAGGGCATCTATAGGTCGTATCCTTGAGTGGGAAATATCAATACACTTTATACAAGAGATCACAAGAGAATCTATGATGCAAGAGATATATAGTGAAGTTATTGTTCCGAATTATTAACTACTATGGACTTTAAATAAAGAACTATGGAGCTTAAAGTTTGATGAATTTGAATTTAGGATCACAATGGGGTTTTGATATATTAGTAATCTAAGGGCCCAGCTGAGCTCTATTACTAGTTTCATCATGAATTGGTTTGGAGAACAAATTCATTCTTAAGATTTTCCTTACTCCTTGAATAAAGTATTTGCTCGATGATGAGAAAAGCCTAAGTATAAAGGGTTGATGTTTCATGTATTTATCTACCAAATTAAGCTCAGTTCCTCATGTAAAGACACCAAATTTCCCTTGCATGTTTTTTTAAATTTTGTCTGCATGACTAAATCCTGGTATTAACACAAAAATCCAACAAAAATAACAAAAATTCAAGAAAAGAAATGAAGTATATACAGAAAATACTATTTATTTCTAATAACCTCAAAGATCTAGATAGATTGACTATGTCATCAAATAATAAGAAAGCACTAAAAATAGAATTTCATACTTGTGTATATCTATGTACGAAATACATTAGTTCCCAATAATTTCATATCTACTCCAAATGATGAGAAATCACCTTCATTTTGTAGATTAATAAGCACTCAACCCATGGAAAATCAATAAAAATATTAGCACACACATGATCAATAACTTCAAATATTTTGCAATATGCATGTATCAAAATCTTAATATCTTTATAATACAAGCACCTATGGAATTTTATTCACCTTTAAAGTGATTTACCCTCAAATATCTTTAAATAATGACCATTTTCAAGGGAATTAGAGCTCATATGTGAAATTTGGATTTTCGAACTACTATTTTTTATACTATCATTTCGTATGCATGTTTTATTCTTTTTGTAAACTTTTATTGCTTTTATAGCCCTATGATGTAATATAACTCAAAGAAATCTTATGGAAATATTCACATGTTTTTTGGTTGAAATGACATGTAGAAAACATATTCCAAAGTTGATTGTTGTCGATTGTCTAAAGGAAAACCATCTTCGGTGATTGCTTCCAAGCAATGGGCTGGAGGGGAAGCGACATCCATGGTCGTCGTCGCAAAAGCAGGAGCACGTAGTTGGGAGCAAGAGAAGGTGTGTTGCGGTACGTTATATACCTCGGTGGCATAGATATTGTATATAGAAGGACGGATTCAGATCCTCTATTGTTAGCCAATTACATCAGAGTATGTTGTAGTGCCCTGATGCCACCACATGTGAAGAAGCTAATCAGCAGTTGGGGCTACCCCCAAATTGAAACTTCTCAGGTGACTCTTCTCCTCACCCTACTCCTCTCTCCTCCTGATTTGCACTAGACCATCCCCGATGCCTCCCTCCTCATTGAGATGAGCCCGTGCATATCCTCCCCTAACGCCTCCTCCTCGATGAACCAAGTCCACCACACACTCCTTGACACCTCCCTCCTCGGCAAACCAAGCCTGCCCGCATCCGACCTCGATGCCTCCTCCTCGGTGAACCGAACTCTACAGAGGATCCCACATAGCTCTTCCAACTCGAGGGGTGAATATCCAACATTGGTACGTGCTTTTCCCTTGACGGGTCTTTGCCCATTTTCTTGAGTTTTCGATTGATGTGTAGTTCTTTGGCTTTGTTTTTTTAAATTTGTTTGCTTCTTGTATTGTTGGTGGAAGAAAGAATGATGGGTTGGAGTGTTGTTTCGTTTTTTGTTCTTTTGCTTGGTTCAATTGAATTTTTTTCTTTTGAGCTAAAGGACGTGTGCAGCAATGGAGTGACTCTCATAGATGGCATTGTGTGAGAAGAAATTTACAACTACTTTATCCCCTTGGATTTATTGATGAAGGTTTTAGTTTCATAGGTGGTCTTTTTTTGTAGAGAGTCAATTGAATATCACATTTTCTCATGTCTCCTCCATTAATACAAGTATTTGAAATGGTATCATCGCCCAACGCCTCCCTCCTCGGTGAACCAAGCCCGTGTGCACCCAACCCTGCCGTCTCCTTCCTCGGTGAGATGAACATGCGTGTACCCTCCCCTAAAGCCACCTCCTCGGTGAATCGAATCCCTACGTTGATGCCTTTTTCTTCCCCCGACGCGATCAGCTCATCGCGTGGAGTGATCAAAGCTGGGAGGAATGTAAATTAGATAGATATATTATATGTGTCTGATGTATGAATTGTAAATGTTAAACATGATGATGATATTTTGGGTTTTGTCTTGTATGCATCTATTTTGCAAGAGTGTGGATTGGTACTTGAAATTTCTTTTCTCATCTGTTTTGCAAGATTGGAGGGATTTTTTAATGTAATGATTAAAGAAGCTATTGTTTTAACCAATCCTGTTGTGTAAGCCCATATGGAGAAGTTCCATTTGAGTTCTATCTGATTTCTCAACTTTATCTAAATGAATGTACCAAAAATCGATGATAGGGTTTGTTTGATTGCATTATGAGATCACGAGATACTGTCATGATATTGTTTGGTCAAAATAATTTGATCTATGCCAGAATCTTTTGGCACTCAAACCTTGATGAATCCGATTGATAGTATGAACTTGAACATATTCAAATCCTTTCAAGTAGCACTCTTACTACTACTAAACAAAGATATAAATGCTAAAATAACTAACTATTTATCGATATGGTTTAATTTTGAATGGCTACTTAAGATATGGACATATCACAACCAAACAAGTTGCTAAAGTTTAGATTACCAAAAATCTTGAAGGAATGTGCACTTTATCTCCAATTTATGGCTCCAGCTTGTCAACGTGCAACACAAATCTTATAGGAAGTGTTTTGCACCCTCGTTGGGAATAATACCTTGACTAGGACAATGAGTTCTTTCCATTTTCATCTTCTTTGTATTTTCATCTTCAACATTTATGAATAAGCATTTTATATATCACAATGATCATTTATGTATATATGCATATTTTTGTGTAAATCGTTTTTAGTGCTATACACAATTGTTGGATTGTATTTCGGTAATTTTATTCATGTAGTTGATCAATGAAAGATACTCATAACCGGCGCATGCCAACAATCGGAAACTATGTAGTAGGTAATGATATCTTTGATTCTTACATGATGGTTAATATTGAATATCTAATTATTCTTGAATTTCCGATAGAAGAAGAGACCCTTGATACCTCGAAGAACCATTTATGAGTCAGGAATTTGAAATCGAGGAAGATGTGTTCAATTTTTATAATTTATTTGCAACAAAATGTGGCTTCAATGTTCGTAAAAACTATCAAAATAGAAGCAAACTTCAAGAGTTATCACTTAGGCTAAATATGTTTGTTCTAAGGAGGGTCGCAGAGGGTCATATAAAAGAGATAAAGACACAACCAACTAAGAGCAGAAACATGATGTGTTTGCAGTGCTCATATGAAGATCAACATGGATAGGAAATCAGGGAAGTATGTCATAACAAAATTGGAAGCCGATCACAATCATCGATTAAATTTGGAAGAATGTGATCATATGGTGATATCTAAAAGACAAAGTTTGGAGGCACAATCAATCAAAATAGATATTGCCGCAGATGTTGGGATTCGCTTGAAGGGTGCATATGATCTTGCTGGATGATTGTCTGCGAGAGTTACGCATCTCATATACACTAAATTTGACAAGAAGAACCACATATGAAGAAGACGTCAAAATCATATGGCAACAGGAGAGCGTGGATGCCCATTTTTACATGTTCAAGAGAAATCATTACAATATCCTCACTTTCATTGTGTATTACAACTCAATTGTGAAGATCAAGTTACAAATATATTTTGTGCAGATTCATGGGTGCATGAAGATTACTGATGAATTTCCATTTTTTTTGAAATCCAACGGTTTGGGGGAGACATGGTATGGTGTTCGCCCCAAAAACTTTATTAAAATAACGGTAAACACGAGAGAAAGAGATACAATGACGAAGAAAGAAGGGAGAGAAAGGGGATCGAGAAGATCCCAACAAAAACAAAAGACGCGAGCTATACCAACGACCAATCACAAGTTAGCAAAGCTGCATGAGCCAAAACATTCTCCTTGTAAATTATTTGTCCCCTAAAAATTGTTGCGTTACGCCCCAGCCAAATCGCCCAAATGCAAGCAAAAAGGTCCACGAAGTCTCTCGCGCCCTGTCTTTGCTGGATCTCAGAGAGTCCCAAAAACCGACCGAGTTCGAGGTGTTGATCCAAGATATTCTTGCCTCCTCCCAGACGACAGTAGTGGCCAGGCACATGAAGAAAAGATGATCTAAGGATTCCACGTCGCTGCCGTAGAGAACGCACTCCGTCGAAGTGACATCAGCAAATAGCCTGGCGCAACGGTCCCGTGTTAAGATCCTCCCTCTGCGGAAAAGCCAAATGCAACCCTCTTCGGAAGCTTCAAATGCCACAGAAGTTTGAAATCTCTGTAGATGAGGTCCGGATGAGACGGCGGTTGGAGAGAGATAGCCATGAACTCCCGCCTCGTGGAGAAGTCGCCATCGCGCCAAGCCCAGTGATCACGACCTCTCGTGGGCCTGGGCGCATTCTTAAGAGAATCCAGAAGTGCAAGAAGCTCGTCGAAATGCTGATCAGAGAGGTTGCTCAAAAGTGACGGAAACCACCCATCCCCCGACCAAGAGGAGGCCACAGTAGCACGACCATCATGCGCCAAGGCACAAAGGTGCGGGAAAGTGACACCAAGAGGGGCATCACCAGCCCAACTGTCCAGCCAAAACTTGAAGGAGTTGCCATCCCCGAGAACAGGAGCGAAGAGATGAGAATAGCGTTGAGTCACCGATAATACCCCACGCCAGAAGGGGGTACGAGAGCGGCGATCATCCGAATCCCCCACGAGTTTCACCCCTATAGCCAGTAACTCACACAGAAGGGACGAGCAGAAGTTGTCGGAGCCCCCCCCAAAGCCTGTTGACCCATTTAAGCAGGAGAGCATCATTGACCCAATCAAGGCGAAGGATGCCAAGACCTCCATCACACTTCCTTCCCTTTCAACCTTTATTCTTTCATTTTGGCCTTTAAACCCTAGCTAAATGCATGAAAATATCATTATTCTACATAAAATAACATCCAGTATGTATTGTACAAATATCGTATAAAATATTATATTTAAAGACACCAAAATAATAAAGAAAAGAAAAGAAAAAAGAAATGAAACATCAAAGTTATTGAATGACCCTAAACCCCAAGACCCAGGCATCATGATGACCGAGCCGACAAAAGAATAAAGTAGGGGGAGATAAGGGTCAAAATACAATAAAACCCTAATTACCCATTCATCAATAAATTCATTTTGGGACCTATTTTACTCTTCATTATTTAACATCAAATCAATAAACTTTGTACATGAAAGCTGTAGATAAAAATACATAAAAAATAAGAAATTTATTCATACAAAAATAATGCATAATATGCCTTCTACACTCAGAATAAGAACCCAAAATTCAAACTCCACATACATGTATATTCTCCATATGAACTTAAAATTCATTAAAATTATTTAATCGTATATAACTTTTAGTTAGATATTTAACGAAGGTGATTTCATTTAGTTGGAATTAAGATGCAAAAATTAGGTTTTGGACCCCCTATTGTACACTGAATTAAATATTCATTTTATTTATTCTTTGTATTCTTCACTATTTCATATTTTTAAAGTTTTGTAAATTATATCCGAAATATATATGAACCATTAAAATGAAAGAAAGCTATTAAAATAAATACATACACTAAAATATATAGATGAATTATACATACTTATACCTATATAATAAACATATATTTTTTAATGTACATAATACTTCAGAAAAATACAATATATATGTGTGTGTATTTAAATAAGTTATAAATATTTAAATTATGTACATATAATAATAAAATAAAATAAAAAAATACATATTACATAGGTAAATATACTTATATTTATACTTGTAAAAAGTAACCTATAATAAACAAACTTGTAAAAATAAATAAAAATCATATACTACATAAAATAATAAATATTTTCATGTTTGACATAAAAATAATAATATCATTTTTTTTGAATTAATAAGTCTTTTTCATGCAGTTTTATCATGTAGCCCACCTATAAGGACCAGTATGAGGGCGATCTGAGTTGACTCAGGTCAACTCTCCACCCCTCCCAAGGCCTGCGTATGGTATGTCTACACCCTTGACTTTATCAATTTATGCCATGAGATTCTTGCACAGAATATCCTCGATTCCATCTTGAATTCTGCCCCTCGAACCTTGCTCCTCTACACGCTCATGAAACCTTGGTCAATGGATCGATACCTCGGGCAGAATCCAATGTTGAACCTTGACCTATACATATACCTCTACCTCATCGCCATTTGAATTTGATCCATCTTCTCCCATACAAACCATAATCATAAGAGTGGTTGATGTTCCTGGTGATAACATGAGCATCCCTAAGGATTCAACAATTGAGAAGGGTGACAAAACGAGCTGATCCATCTCCACCAACCATCTTCTTCGTGAGATCTGCTCCCTACTACTCCAAGAAGATGAGCATTTATTTCTTTGCATTTTTCTAGAATGTAGAGTACCGTAGCTTAGCCTTTATTCACAATTGAATTTGCAATTTATTTCATAAAAAACAAAAATTGAAGTTTCTTGCAGCTCAGCTCCAGCGACCTTCTTCATTGTCGCCTTCCTGTTTTTCGGTAGGTTTTATGCCTCTGTATCATTCCTCTCTGTCTTCCCTATGCCCCAAACATCTTCACTCAACCAGATTACGCTCTTATTTGGATCTCGATTCTCCTCCTCTGCCTTACATTGGAGAGTCTCTGCTCGACCCAAACTTTGCCTGATTCTAACTAACAGAGACCCCATGATCGTCCTTTTTGTGTGCCCGAGATTCTACTTATAGGTACTGGAGGAAAAAACCTCTAGGAAAGCGATTTTTACCAAGGGATATGTTCCCTGGAGCTCCTTCCTTCCCCAACACACCAAGACCCCATCACTGGGTTCTGGAGCCATTTAAAGCCACCAACCAATCCGAGGAGTCTCCAAGAAACTTCTTGGTCCTTTATTCCGCCAAGGACCATCGAAGAAATAAGGAGGAGTCGATCGAAGCCCACCCATGTTGATGCTCTTCCTTATTTTTGGTGAAGAGCAAAAGTCGTTCGATCATCATGGTGCTTCAGTTTTGCTGCCAGCTGTTGGATTCTGCCATCGTCGACCACATGACCAGCATCAAGGATCTAATTTGGCATGCCTATCTCTGAAGCGTCATTGGTCGTTCTCCGCCTGATTAAAAATCAATATGAAAACCGTAAAAATTCCAAATCCTCTCTAATCTAAAAAAATTATAAAATTTTATATAAAAATCCAAAAATTGTGTTTTCTATTTATGTATTTCTTTATTATATTTAATATATACTAAACTAGTTTTGGAAATTTTTGAGCTTTTTAGCTATTTTTGAAGTCCAAAATCAATCGATTTTATTTATTTCTCATTATTTTGATATTTTTATCTAATTAAAAATACAAATATTAATAAAGATTCCAAGAAAAATACTGAAATTGGAGAAAAATATAAAAAAGCTAAAAAACAGTTTATTTCTTATTTTTGAAGTATTTATAGATATTTTATAAATCTTAAAAATCACATTTATTTATATAGCTATATTTACTTGTATTATATTATTATTATCGAAATCCCCAAAAAATATTTTGAATACCCTTAAAAATTAAAAGGATTGTATCTTATGCTATTTTCCAAATGTTGTCTTTATTTTATATATTTATCATCTATATTATCTATCTTGTATCTATATAGTATACATACTTATATTATAACTAATTAAAAAAGAAAAAATTAAAATTAAAATCAGAAAATATAAAAAAAGTAAATAAAAATTATAAAATTAAAACAAATAAAATCCTAAAAGAAAATACATAATTAAAAACCCACTAAAAATAAAAAAACTTTGCAAAAACACCAAAAATAATTATTGATTTTTTTATCAATTTTTGTTGTCTATCCCCCGTGCTTAGGGATGAGCATGAGCCAGGTTTGGTCGGACCCTGGAGGGCCTAGGCCCAAGCCCATTTAAGAATTCAGTATTTGGGATGGGCCCAAGGCCCATGTTTTTTTTCTTTTTTCTGGCCCAAGCCCAAGCCCATCCCATGTTTTATGGGTTGGACTTTGGTCGGGCAAACCCATTTTGTCAAAACATAATTTGCTTAGGTTTAAGAGTGAACAAGACTTTACCAAGTCTATTTTGGTGGAGATATTAAATTAAACAGTGTATGGGGAGGCTTCTTGAGATGGTTCCCTTTTTTTAGACCTAAACTTAGGTCAATGATTCTTCCCATCTGAATGGAACTTCCTAGGATTAACTTATATCCACGGAATGTACAGTAATACAATCCATAACAAGAGCTCTGGAAGGAAGATTCTTAAGGATAAACGAGGATGCTATGAAGCAAAGTTAAAAGAAGGGTATGTTATTATTTTTATTCCAATTTAGAGATAAAACAAGGTAAATATTATGCACTAGACTATTAAAGGAAACCAAAAGGGTATGTTGCGGGAGAGAACAATGCACTGATCTAAATTAATAAAAGCTAGATGAAAGCACAATCAAAATGGGGGTTTTGAAGGACCGTTGCTAGGGAAATAAGGCACCGATTGCCAACAAGATGGGCTCACCCGAATAGCTAATAGTTTTAAGGTTTTGTATTGGTGGTTACATGCATGAGTACCTAATCCTTCACCAAACCCACACATGTATAGCAAACCAAAACCCAAATGGTAGAGAAGAGGAAAGATTAAGGAAAGATGGTTACTCATTCTGCCTTGTTCAAGACATGATCAACAGTGGTGACTTATACGTTGTAATGGCGGCGCATCTGGCAGTGGCGAGAAGATGATAATGGTTGCAAGCAGGATCTAGTGGTGGCATCATTGGCAATGGCGAGCAGGGGTTGGGGGGCATTGTCACGCCACAAAAGTGGTGGGTTAGGGTAAGGAGAGAACAAGGAAGGGAGTGGGACTTGGGTGGGAAGGGTCGAGACTCCAGTCGAACGGGGTTGGTATGTGCATTTGGGAATCAGGGGCGGCACCTGGAAAGGGGTCGAAGGGGGTTGGTTTAGGTGTGAGTTCATTCTCTTCGAGTCTATTCGGGTCGGGCTCGCAAGCTAAAAAGCGGGCCATTATCGGATCGGATTTTCGGGCTTTACGAGCTGGACCAAGATAAGCGTGAGCTTGGCCCAAAAATTTTGGGCCTAATATCGCGGTCCAAGCCTGGCCCAATTTTTATATGGGATTGGGTCGAGCCGGGCTACATGGACTGGGCTTTGGGCTAGGTGGAGCCGGACTGGGCTACATGGGTTGGGCTTCGGGCTGGGTCGGGCGAGCCCAATACTCATCCCTAACCGTGCTCCCTGTATTCGACCTCTACTACTTATTCACTATTAGTAGAGTTATAATAATTTCTAACTCCACTTCTATTTTGTATTGTTGTACTTACTTGTAGGTTAATTGTTGGTCGATATTAGATTTTGTTAGTGCTTGCCTCAGCGACATTGTATATTCACTTTGCGAGGATATTTTAGACCCTTGCCAAATCCATGTCAGTAATTACTCATATTTCGATGATGTTATATGTTTTGGCATGACATTTAATACAAATGGGGAGTTGAGACCCTTTGGTGCATTTACCGATTTTAATCACCACCAGATGCTTGTATTTGGTGTTGTCTTATTATATGATGAATGCATGAACACATTTGAATGGTTATTCCAAACATTCCTTTAAGTGCATTCCCAAAGAAAAACCAAAGACTATTGTCAAAGATGAGGATGTTTCTATGAGTGGTGCCATCGCAAACAGACTTTCATGTATCTGTCATTGTCTATGTTCATATCACATAATGCAGAATGTTGTGAAGAACATAGCACCTCTGGTTGGTGAGGTCGATCCAGTGCTTCGAATGTTTGGGAAATGCATGCATGATTTTGACGACGAATGTGCATTTATGAAGAAGTTGGAGGAAATGCTAAGAACCTATGATTTGTGTTCTAACAACTGGCTTTCAGAAAAATATGAAGTACATCATAAATGGGCCAAATGTTATTTGAAAAATATACTCGCATTGGATATTTCAAGCACATAATTATCATGATCCTTTAACTCATATGTTAAAGAATATCTAATGAATCCATATTATCAAATGGTAAAGCGTTATTATGTCTCTTATTGATACTAAGGATGTCATCTTCCCTCTTCTTCATGTGCTCCATCATCTGAGTCAGGGTCTCAAGTGTGGACAACATAAGAGGTGACTCCCAAAGCTCGATCTCGGGTTGGTGAGGTGGTGAAAAATGTTAGGGCGATAGTGGAGAAGATCTAAAAAATCAAAAAAATGATAATCGAATTTGAAGTGGTGGCTGATATTCACGAGATCATTGATGCCCCATTTCGCCCGACCATAACTAGTTTATCTGCTCCGGAATCCAAGAAGAGAAAGTGAGGGAGCATATCTAAGCATCATATCTTGACCATGGCCACTGTCCATGCCATCACCCATCGCCCTTCTTCTAGGAAAGGGAACACTGCTACACCATTCATTAGATGAACCATCTCTGACTATTCATGCGATCACAATCTCCTTGATGGTGATGCTTCAATTAGCATAATACCCTTCTCGTTGGTACAATCTCTTCACTTAGAGCCTCTCGGGAAGACCAGGATGATTGCCTAATTTACTGATGGATCAATAAATATGTCGATGGATATTTTAGAGAATGTTGTCATTTGGATTCCGGGCATGAGCTATGCTGTTGACTTTGTCGTATTGCCCATGGAGATCCCTACCACTGGGGATCACTCTCTAATAATCCTAGGATGACCCTTTCTCACCTCTACGAGAGTCACTATTGAATACAGATCAAGAGAGATTTTTCTTCCGTCCTGATAAGGGAAATGTTGTGGTCACCACTACACCTATTGCCGACCAGAGACCTACATCTGATGTGACTACACATGTCTTAGCCAACCCCGAGGCCTATGACTTGTCTGGTAATATCAGAGAGGTTTGCTTTATGACTGGTTATGAGACCTGAGAATTCCTCTGCATGGAGGAAGACTCAAAAAGCATAGACCTTGGAGTTCCCTATTCCCATGATTGGTGTTGTGTTGATGTCATCCGTGGGATTTATAGCATAGACACCTTTGAGTGGAGGGCAGATTTAGGAGAGACTTCAGAGGTCGAATTTGATCTTAGTGCTTTCATCAATGAATTGGGGCCTTTCGATGATGACTTAGAGACTCGTCAGGCTGGACTTGACCTGGCGACTTCCATTGATAAGTTCAAGCCTATTCACTTTGATATCTAATAAATATATGATTCATCACTCTAAAAGTTGAAAATAGAGCTTTGTTCCCAAGTAATTAGCTGCATATTTCCACTTATATTGCATAATTAGCATTCATGCATGTGTAAATAATATCTGCATTTTAGCATTCATATTTCTATAAAATAAGGAACCAAAAAATCATTTGTACATATTTACATGTATATAACTAAATTCACCTATTTGTATATATTTTACACTAATCCAAAATCCAATAAAATCAACTTTATAGCGTATATATTACTAACACTAATTAAAGAAAAATATCAAAAAAAAATACTAACTTGCAAATTTGGCAAATAAAACCTGAATCCAAGTTTGAAGCTAGGAGCCTTGAAATGCACATATATCTCTCATACATAGTCTGATTTAGGTCTACTCACTTTTAAAGTAATATACATTCAGAGACATTCAAAACAAGACCAATTTCATTAAAATCGGAGATTGTATGTGAAACTTGGTTTTGGGACCCCACTGTACACTATGTGTATGTATATTTTTACCCTTGTATTTTATTACTTTATTTGACCTCGTTTCCATTGTCAACATGAAACTTGTAGATCTCATCGAGATCTACAACTTTCATGTTTTTAATTTTCCCAAATTCGGCCATCTTCTCACTCTTATCTCACATTTTCTTCTAGACAACTAGATTGGGCCACGTGGCGCCCTCTGGATGCGATACGCGGCCCACTCCATTGTACGCCACGCGCCCCCTTTCCTGAGTCGTCCGATCAGTCATCCTCTCTCCAGATCTTGGTCGCTCACACCACATCTCATTTCAGTCGTCGGATCTAAGCCAAGATCTCACCCACACCGTCGACCAGCACCTCACTCCCCTTTGACCATGTATCATCACCCCCACCACCCGATCACCTCCACGCACTACAGATCTCAGTCGTTATCTCCTACTCAAATGATGATCCTATGATCCTCATCCCTGATGCAATCTTCACCGTTTGTTTCCACTCAACGCTACACCCGCGATGTGTCACGTCTCCCTTCGATTTCGACCCCATGATCTAATCCTGACCCTTCGCTCGCGTCCATCTTCTGGCCGTTGGATCGTGAGATCCAACGGCTACGAAGTCATCTTCTTCATCCCGAGGAAGCCTCACCCCACATCGCCCACCTCGTGCTTCCTCTCCACCCTTTCTGATTTTGTCACCATATCAACCACCATCTCCGCCCATCGAGCACCCCACGACATAGCCTACACTCCCTCCACCCTTGCCAGCACCCATGCGCACCATGATCTCCTTCCCATGAGCTCCACAAACCCCACGAACATCACTCCTCCATCGTCGGGACCTATACCTTCTTCCTTTAAATACCCCTACTCCGGCTACTTTCACCGCCATCCGCCACAACGAGAGGTACCCTAGATCTCTTAGATTTCCATTGGTGACAGAAATTAAGGGCGAAATCGAGCGACGACAGGACCACCTCCGGAAAGATCCACGACAAATCCCCATCGTGTCGCAGCTCTTCCAACAAGCTGCTTGATCTCGGGCCCTCTACCGTCCCTCGAGAAATGACCGGGAGCACTCTTCGAGCTCCCAATCCCCAGGTAGATCCCTCCATCCTCCTCCGATCATTCTTCTTCTTTACTCACGTTTTTCTCAGAATTTATTCCTCTTCACCTCGCATCCTCACGCTCCTCCGACCATCCACCGAGCTCCGCCTTGGAGCTCCCATCTTCGCGCGCTACTCCATTCTCTGCGACAACACTTCGCATCTCCCTCTGACCAAAGCTCCTCCACCACGGCAGAGGAGGACCAGCAACACCATCCACTTCATCCTTCAGGCCTCACTGCACTCCCACTCACCCCACGAGCACACACTATTGTTCTTTTGGCACAATCTAACCCTGCAGGTCCTCCATGCTTCACTGAACGGAACTTCATCGGAGCTCTGCTCGAGCTTCAACGCCGCCGACCTGAGGACCTCTCCATCCACTTCTACGACCTCCGGTAGCTTCCTGGCACTTCCACGACCAATCTGAGCGAACCGGGTGTCACCGGCGAGCTACATCGAGCATGAGGGAGGGCGGCGGAGCGACCCCCTCTTCACCGAAGCCTCGCCAAGTCAGCTGCAGGAGGCGGCGGATCGGAGGAACACGACGCACATCTACCGTCCGATCCCTTTAATCGGACGGTCCTGATCGAGCCATATTGCCTGCCTCTCGCCCCCATTGGATCAAGAGGAACCAACGGCCACAACTCCGCCACGTCACCCATGTCATCGAGCTCCATCAACCATTTGATCTCACAAGAATCTGACGATCCGCATCCCGCCACGTTGACCTCATCACCACCGTTGGACCATCTTGATAGAACGGTCCTTAGGCGCGCCACGATAGCAGCTCCAGCCTCCATTGGAAACATCTCGATCCAGCGGTCTACATCGTATCACGTCACGAGCTCCAAGCATCTTCCCCAACCTTCGGATCAAAGCAACCGAAGCTGACCCGAAGCTGAGCCGAACCTCCAGAGCCATCCGAGCCTCTGCCCGGGCCTCCAACGCCATCCGAGCCTAGCCCCTTCATGTGTCTCTCATGTGAGGGCTGGGAAATTTGTACATAGACCCTGGAGAGTTTCTGAAATTGCAAAACAGTCCCTGCCAAGTGCCACGCAAAGAGCGCATGTTCTCAGTGGGAATTTTACACTCATACCCCTCGTATTCTAGGTAATTACATTTAATTCCCTGTCAGCACATTTTATTTCTGAAAATTTTATTTTCTGTATTTGCATTTTGGCCCCAGCCTGCATATTTAGGTGTCCATATTTCATCATTTTTAAATCTAAAAATTACATGTTGCAGTGTAACTTGTCCTCTATCTTGTGTGACGTGTCTCATTTTTATGAGTCATTTAGAATTTAATAATATTAATTGGTGAAATTTTCTATATTTTGCCCACTACATGCCTTTTATTTAGCATTAAATTCCTTTTTGCTCCAAAAATCATCATAAAATCATATTAGACCTAGGAACTCTGCATTGTGCCCAAAAATCATTCAATTTGCATGTATCCCGAGGCCTGAATAAATTAAATAATAATTTTTTTAACTAATTTTTAATAGGTCCTATTCACCTAGATTTTTAGGTCTATTAATTTTCCCGGATTTCTCTTATTTAGATCTATCTAGGATAATTTTTATATTGGAAATAATGTGTTTTGGTATTTATCGAAATTAATTTTGCAAAAATCACCCTACATGCATCTTTAATTCATAATAAATTCATTTAGAGTCTACAAATTCCAAAAAAATAGTAGCTTAATTTCATTGCATTTCATATTTTGGCCAAGTTTCATAATTTTTGGACTCAAATTGACTATTTTCAAATTTAACCTTAAAATTTGGCTTGAAATTGCATTATCTTTCCTTTAAATTGTATAAAAATTAGAAAAAGACCAAAAAATATTCCTCTAAAAATCAAACCTTTGAATTACCTAAAAATTGACTTAAGGAGAAAGCTGCCTCCCTGAGTTCGACCTTGGGCTTGCCCAAGTAAAATAAAAATCTATGGCTCGTATTTTATTGAAAATTAATTGAAGTGGTTTTTGACGCATCCAATTTGGCCAGCTACGATACACTAAAATGATTCATTAAGAGGCCAAAAACCGACTCGTCAAATGGTGCCATTGCCGGGGAGGCACGACTTAGATTAATTTTTAGAATATTTTGAGTTCTGATTTTCCATCCCCAAGTAGTCTGACCCCCGGTTTTTCTTGTGAATATTTCTCAATCATTTATTTTTGTCTATTTTGTGTCGTCCTTTATCTGACCTCTATTTATTTTCATGCGAGGAAAACAAGGAGTCGAATGCGCTTCACCAGGCGAACCGAGGAATTGCATGTAAATAATTTGAGGGATTTGCGAGGACTTGTAATTTTCCATTATTTTCACTATTTTTGCATCTTTCCAACAGTTCCCATTTGGGTTCTCGCGTGTGTAAATATAGTGGAAACGTGTCCCTATGTGCTGTGTGGATCGCTTTTACATAGAATAGGCTTGCAGATCTATTCAAATTCAATCTATGCTTCACTCGCTAATAGAACTGCCTGTCTAGGAGCAGCTTTTATCGCTTGCATTGCGTGTAGTGTAAAGTTTTCAATTTTGTTTTGCATCCTGCATAAAAAACGAAGGAATCACTGTAAGTCTTCTCTACTTGGCATTTTATCATTGTTCTATCTTGCATCGGCTTTTCTCGACTCCTTTCCCCTTGATTTTTCAAACTTAGGATAAAAGGAAATTGGGACTGGACGATAGGCGTGATTTGTGGATTGGACTAATCAAGTGATCACCTAAACTTAAAATCGAGACTGCTAAACTTAATTGACCAAAAAATCAATAAAATCAGAAATTCTGCTTGCGGGAGATTAATCCCGACCTTGTTTTCAGGCTGAGTGAGGGTACTAGAGTGTGTATGCACACCCTAAGGCAGAGCCAAAATCCCCGCCTTCCATATCACATACCAACTGATTCGAGCAAATAGCACGAGTTGAATACTTTCAGGTTCACTAACTAGCACCAAGTAACCTCTGTCTGTTCTCATGTAGATAGGGGTGAACTAGCGGTGCTTCGCGATAAGTTGCTAGTAACCCCTCGGGGTAAAGTCCCAGCCTTGTCAGCCTCCGCCTCCTTGCAGGTAGATAGGGGAAGGTCTTTGAACTCCTCAACTTGGGATATGAGCGAAGAAAGGAAGGGTGCAGGTATCTTAGGCGACATGTTAAATAGGGATGACATATCCGGCGGCGAGCCGACTTCCCTATAGGCCGCGTAACTCTTGCTATATGTTTGAAAAATCATACTTAAAAGCAACCAGACTAATCGGACTCAGTTTTGGGTCATTCACCGTGTTGAGTGTGAACTCCGGGTTTGATCTTGCGTTTGTCTTTGTGTTTGTCAGTGTGTGTTATCATGTGTAATTGCACATTTTCTACCTAGTTCTGCTTACATTCATCCTTTCCTCTTCAAGATGTCAGGATATTGGTCCCCCATACCCTGAGACCTTTGATCATTACTCCTTGACCATATATCATTCATATTCGCCTTATCTTTCTTCCATGTATACTCTTCCATCCACGGGAGACCTTTACCCATGGTCGGTTCCACCTCAACCCGATTATGAAGTCAGAACTTCGACTGACTTCTCCATTTCTTCGCATTTCTCACCTACTCCATATTCTAACACTTCGGACCCAATTCCATCTTGGGTTGACTGTCCTTATTCTCTAGAGCTTGCTGGAATCAATGAACCATACGAAGAACAAGCTACTGCTGAGACAGATGACTGGCAGAACAACTTGATCGATCGAACAACCCGAATGGAGAGACATGCACATCATGATTTCCCAGAATTGATTGACTTTAGTCATCAAGCTTACATTGACCAGCCCTCTTTCCAGTCATTTAGAGAGTCTACGCAACTAGAAGATTGGACTCATGGATTCAACCTACAAGGCCCCTCTTTATTGACTCCATCATATGAGGCTCCGACCAATATATGCCATTCAGATAGTTCATACTCTACCCAGCATTACATGCTAGACTCTAGGTATGTTGAGTATGAGACCCCAATATCTCAGCAGTATCTTCCAATTGAGCATAACTCTCCCATGATTTGTCATGAGAATTTTGTGGAGGATGATTTCTCTAGACTTATTGAGAAAAATGACTCATTTGGTAACAAGTTGAGAGATGTCATCGAAATATTACACTCAATTTCTGCCATCCTGGGTATGAAAGTGGAAAAGGAAGTGAGTAGTTTTAAGGTTGAAAATAGAACGAACATTAGGGAACCCACACATCATGTACAGCTGGAGTCACTTCTACCTTCCTCTTCTACTAACCACTTACCCTCCAATCCAGAGTTTGACTATTCGTTCATCAAAAATACCAAAAAATTTGAAAAGTCAAAAAATCACATAAAAATGAAAATGACTTAAAAAATTGGATCCTGCCCTAAGGGAAGCACTTGATGAGAAATTGATTTTCAAACTTCCCTTAATAAAGGCCATAGATCACTTCCCTAACCTCAAGAGATTTGTAGGGAGTAAATTGACGCCCAAGAGGTCGGGTAATAAGAGAAGGAGGACTGAAAGACACATAGTGTCTATGGCCACTTCCTTGGTGATGGGGAGAAAGACCAAGAGGCGCAGAGTGAAGCGGTTGCCTAGGGTTGAATGTGAAATCAAAGATACTATCTTTACCCATGCAAAATCGATGATGACTCTCCGATAAATATCCTCCCATCCTCTGTGTTTGACAAGCTCAAATTCAGGCCAATCAGAAAGTCGAGAGAGATAGTTCAGCTGGCTGATCGATCCATCAAATGGTCTAGAGGAAATATTTCAGTCATAGTTACTTTCCAAGGTGCTCTACTCTAGGTAGACTTCATAGTCATTGACATTGAGCATCGAGGAGAGTTGACCCAGTCTCCGATTATTCTCGAGAAGCTGTTCTTAGCCTAAGCTAAGGTGACTATAGATAACGAGACTCAGGAGATTGATTTTTCAGCATTGGGGAGTGCTCCAACCTCACCCATTCTTTGATACACTTTACTCTAAGGTGACCCGTACATCTGCTGATAGTCGTGACCATCGAGAGGTAGATGAGTCTTACCTCTCTGCTACACCTGAGAGACCGACTATCCGAATGACCATTGGTTCTGAGACTCCCCACACCTCCACTTCATCAACTGCTTGCACCACCACTGTGACAACTTCTAAGGAGGACTCACGACCAATCATTGAGTCAGACACGACCTTTCTTGATTGCCTTGGCCATTTTGATGATCCGACACAAGAGCCCAATAATGCCAAGCCGACTGAGACCACTAGCACCTTCCCGAGCCGTGTACTAACCCTTCAGAACTATTACAATCTATATGATGACTCGTCTGATGAGGAACCCATGGTCAGCACCATACCACGTCCCAGACCTTCAAAGGAAACAACCAAGACTAAATTGACTCCACATAAAAACATGGTTGCTCCCTCTTCTAGTCGGCTATCTAGTGGGAGGAAGTCGAGAATTGATTCCTCGAGGTGTTTCCTCCGAACCTCTCAAGGCACGTCACTCTCATCTCCCTCTCTATGATTCAGGTTCTAGAAAACCGACTAAGAAAGTTTCATTCAACATACCAAAGAAGGAATTTTATGAGGAGTCCTCATCTGGTCCAGATAAGGTGATTTATATGAGTTAGCTCAATTCAGATGTTCTCAAGTCTTATATGAGCAAGCAGTCGTGTGTCGACCCTCGTTGGACGATCCCTACACCTCACTATTATTCATTTGAGGACGATTCTGACAGCGACATATATGTATATTATCCACCTCCTCGCGTCCGTAAGAAAGTTCGTCACAAACCTTCTTAATCCTTGTATATTCCCACTCTTTCTTGTATATACTTTCTCTCCCTCGTTCCTTGGTGATTCGAATCACTCACCTCGGCTCCATATCGTTTCATTTTATGGCTATACTTAGGATGACCAGATCCTAAGTATAGGGGGAGAGTGACCCTAATTTAGTCACCATTCATTGTACATCCTTCAGATCTCATCGGTTCTCACATCCACTCTTCTCCTATACTTAGGCGAACCAAAGCCTAAGTATAGGGGGGACCGATGCCCATCATGTATATACTAATCCATTTCCCCTCTTGACCTTGTCCGCCCCATTTTTGACCTTCTTCTACACTTAGGCTGCCAGAGCCTAAGTCTAGGCGGGCGGAACGACTTCTATACTTTTTGATATTTTAGCTCTCCTATGCTTAGCACGAGCTATCTCTTTTTCCTCTCTTTTCGTGCTCTGAGGATATAGCACATGCTAAGTATAGGGGGCATGTATATATTACATATATACTTTACCCATAGCTCACACTTTCGCGTATTTTCACGTATTTTTGTTTATATTATGCAATAATTATGGAGTGGGTAAAAACTGATTTTTTTTCTTTTTTTAAATACATGTATACTATATGTGTAATACTTGTATAAAAAGCTGTAAAATTCTTGCAAAAACACACTCTCGTAAAATTTGTTGTAAAATAGGATGTATACCAAACAAAATTCATGTATACTTGTATACTATGTATATTATGTACAAGTTGTATAAACTAAAAATTGTTGTAAATAATATTCTTGTAAAAATTGTTGTATACCACAAAATAAAACAAAAATGTTGAAAATAAAAGGCTTCTTATTTACTCTTGCATATCATCCTTGCATTTTCTAAAAAAAAGAGTCTTGCATTTCATTCATCTCTGTAGCATGTCATCTGCATCACATCTGCATATCATGCATATGCAAAGTGGAAAGCTAGTGGGTTTTAAACAAAGTTATGAATAGATGTTGAGGATGAATTTGATTTGACCTTAATCTACCTAATTTCAGATAGGAAGTGGAGTTAAGATATTTTTAGGTCAAGTGACTTAATTCTTTGATTATGCAAGTCTATGTTCACATGTCATCTTGATTAGTCTAAGTAGAATATCTCGCATACACGCATGATTCTTTTAGACAGTGACCTAACTTGGACAAGCACCATGCACGTAGCTCTTCATTGATGAGGTGTTGAGGAGGTAGAATCCTTTAGCTTGGAGTAGCACATGGGTGGAAACATCCATCCTCCTCTAGGGAGGGTAGTGCATCTCAACCTAGTCTGGTGGTGTTGACGTCTAAGGACGGGATGTTGTGGGTTGCAATAAAGCTTCAAAAGAGGGATAGTCTACTGGCTCAAGGAGAAAAACTCCTGATGTACATGCTACACCATGTATATAGTTCAAAAAAAAGAAAGAAAAGAAAAAGAAAAGTAAAGAAAAGAAAAGAGAAAAATTGTAGATCTCATTGAGATCTACAACGTTCATGTTTTGAGTTTTCTCAAATTCGGCCATCTTCTCACTCTTATCTCATATTTTCTTCTAGCCAACTAGATTGGGCCACGTGGCGCCCTCTGGATGCGCCACGCGGTCCACTCCATTGCACACCACACGTCCCATTTCCCGAACCGTCCAATCAGTCATCCTCTCTCCAGATCTTGGCCGCTCACATCGCATCTCATTTCAGTCGTCGGATCTGGGCCAAGATCTCATCCACACCGTCGACCAGCACCTCACTCCCCTTTGACCACGTGTCATCACCCCCACCATCCGATCACCTCCATGTACTTCAGATCTTAGCCATTATCTCCCGCTCAAATGACGATCTTCCGATCCTCATATTTGATGCAATCTTCACCATTCGTTTCCACTCAATGCTACACCTGCCACGTGTCACGTCCAATGCCATTCTATTTCGACCCAGGATCTAATCTTGTCCCTTCGCTCGTATCCATCTTCTGGTCGTTGGATCGTGAGATCCAACAGCCACGATGTCGTCTTCTTCCTCCCGAGGAAGCCTCACCCCACGTCGCCCACCTCGCTCTTCCTCTCTGCCCTTTCTATTTTCTTCACCATATCAGCCACCATCTCCGCCCATCGAGCACCCCACGACGTAGCCTACACTCCCTCCACCCTCGCTAGCACCCATGCGCACCATGATCTCCTTCTCATGCGCTCCATTAACCCCACGAATATCACTCCTCCATCGTCGGGACCTATACATTCTTCCTTTAAATGCCAATACTCTGGCTACTTTCACCGCCATCCGCCACAGCGAGAGGTACCCTAGAGCTCTTAGCTTTCCATTGGTGATAGAAATTAAGGGTGAAATCGAACGACAACAGGACTCCACCTCCGGCAAGATCCACGGCAAATCCCCGTCGTGTCGCAGCTCTTCCGACGAGCTGCTTGAGCTCGGGCCCGCTACCTTCCCTCAAGAGACGACCGGGAGCACTCTTCAAGCTCCCAATCCCCAGGTAGATCCCTCCATCCTCTACCAATTATTCTTCTTCTTTACTCACATTTTTCTCGGAACTTATTCCGCTTTGCCTCGCATCCTCACGCTCCTCCGACCATCCACCGAGCTCTGCCTTGGAGCTCCCATCTTCGTGCGCTACTCCATTCTCTCCGACAACACTTCGCATCTCCATCCGACCAAAGCTCCTCCGCCACGGTGGAGGAGGACCGGCAACACAGTCTACTTCACCCTCCAGGCTCACTGCACTCCCACTCACCCCACGAGCACGCACTGTTGTTCTTTTGGCACAATCTAACCCTACATGTCCTCCATGCTTCACCGAACGGAACTTTGCCAGAGCTCCACTCGAGCTTTAACGTCACTGGCTGAGAACCTCTCCAGCCACTTCTACGACCTCCGGTAGCTTCCTGGCACTTCTACGACCAATCTGAGCGAACCAGGAGTCACCGGCGTGCTACATCGATCACGAGGGAGGGCGACGGAGCGACCCTCTCTTCACCGGAGCCTCGCCAAGTCAGCCGCAGGAGGCGACGGGCCGGAGGAACACGACACACATCTACCATCTGATCCCTTTAATCGGATGGTCCTGATCGAGCCACGTTGCCTGCCTCTCACCCCCGTTGGATTAGGAGGATCCAACGACCACAACTCTGCCACGTCACCCGCGTCATCGAGCTCCAACAACCGTCTGATCTCGCAAGAATCTGACGATCCGCATCCCCCCACGTTTACCTCATCACCACCGTTGGACCATCTTGACCGAACGGTCCTTAGACGCGCCATCATAGCAGCTCCAGCGTCCGTTGGATACGTCTCGATCCAGCGGTCTACATCGCGTCGTGTCATGAGCTCCGAGCCTCTTCCCCAACCTTCGGATCGGAATAATCGAAGTTGACCCGAAGCTGAGTCGATCCTCTAGAGCCATCCGAGCCTCTCCCCGAGCCTCCAATGCCGTCCGAGCCTAGCCCCATCATGCGTCTCTCACGTGAGGGCTGGTAAATTTGCTCATATGCCCCGGAGAGTTTCTGAAATTGCAAATCAGTCCCTGCCATGCATGCCACGTGAGGAGCATGCGTTCTTAGTGGGAATTTTGCACTCATACCCCCTCCATTCTAGGTAATTGCATTTAAGTCCTTGTCAGCGTATTTTATTTCCAAAAATTTTATTTTCTGTATTTGCATTTTGACCCCTGTCTATGTACGCATATTTAGTGTCCATATTTCATCATTTTAATTCTAAAAATTACATGTTGCAGTTTAACTTGTCCTCTATCTTGTATGACACTTGTATCATTTTTGTGAGTCATTTGGAATTCAATAATATGAATTTGGTGAAATTTTCTATATTTTGCCCACTATATGCCTTTTATTTAATATTAAATTCCTTGTTGCTCCAAAAATCATCATAAAATCACATTAGACCTAGGATAGATTACTATACATTGTGCCCAAAAATCATTCAATTTGCACGCATCCCAAGGCCGAAATAAATCCAATAATTTGCCTAACTAATTTTTAATAGATCCAATTCACCTAGATTTTTAGGTCTATTAATTTTCTTGGATTCCTCTTATTTATATCTATCTAGTATAATTTTGATATATGGAAATAATGTGTTTTGGTATTTATTAAAATTAATTTTTCAGATATCACCCTGCATTCATCTTTAATTCATAGTAAATTCATTTAGCGTCGAAAAATCCCAAAAAAAATATAATAGCTTAATTTCATTGTATTTCATATTCTGGCCAAGTTTCAGAATTTTTGGACTCAATTTGACTATCTTTCAAATTTAACCTTAAAATTTGGCTTGAAATTACATTGTCTTTCCTTTAAATTGCATAAAAATTAGAAAAAGACCAAAAAATATTCCTCTAAAAATAAAACCTCCGAATTAACTAAAAATTGACCTAAGGCTGCCTTCCTGAGTTCGACCTTGGGTTTGCCCAAGTAAAATAAAAATCCGTCGCTTGCATTTAATTGAGCATTAATTGAAGGGGTTTTTGTCGCATCCAATCTGGCTAGCTACAATGCACTAAAACAATTTGTTAAGAGGTTGAAAACTGACTCGTCAATATCTACGAGACATCCTAGGCCAGACCTAGCCACACTTCTTCCACTGACTCGTCCGTGCCTTCTCATCTGAGGATTACTGAGGATCTTCATCAGGTCGATCTTGATCGGTCTGTTCATCTGATGACCTCGATATCGAATTGTACCTTGTCAGATATATTCTTAAACGGTCGTGCAAGAAGGTCTGCTTTCTACCTTCTTGATCATTTGTACATCCATCTCTTTTGTGTATTCACTTTTGATATATCTCCTTTTATCTACCATTTTTGCTTGTATACTTCATTCGGTGTGATTTGTCTTGCTTAGAACGTACTCTGTCCTAAGTATAGGGGAAGTGGATGAGTTGAGTGATTTTTTCTTCTTTTCGTGTTTATTTTTCTTTTTCTACCGAAAAGGTGTCGTCCTTTTTTGACCACGACTATACTTAGGACGTACTTTATCCTAAGTATAGGGGGTTTGCACCCCAAATTTTTCATTCTTTGATCCCCTCCATTGTCTACTCTCCTTATCTATACCTAGGGATATATCACCCTAAGTATAGGGGGAGACAGATCGATTTGTGATTTGTTCATTCCCCCCTTGACCCTCCCTGCTTTGTGTACAATCTGCTATACTTAGGATTATTTGATCCTAAATATAGGGGGGGCGGTTGACTTCTCATTCATCCATTTCTTCATTCTTTCATTCTTTTATTCCTAGGCTTTTCTACACTCAATACGACTTATGTCTTATCTTTGTCTCTCTGATCTATGAGGACATAGCTCAAGCTAAGTATAGGGGGTTAGATATACTTCGTATATACTTTAGTCATAACTCCTACTTTCGTATTTTCAATAAGTATGGCTAAAATACTATATATTCATATATAAATCATTAAATTCAAAGGATGTTTATTTACTGGTTAATAAATTAGTTAAAAATATTTTTTGCAAAATGTTTGAAAAATAGTTTGGAATATTTTAAAAAATCTTTTAAAAACTATTTGGAAAATGTTTTTTTAAATATTTTCAACCTTTGTAAAAATATTTGTTTGTAAAAATTTCTTTTCTTTATGTGAAATAAAATTATTTTGAAAAATTATTTGTAAATGTTTGTAAAAATGGTTGCAAAAATATTTTGAAAAATACTGTTTCATTGTAAAAATTATTTTGGACTATAGTTTTCAAAATTATTTGTAAAATTATTTTCAAATAAGTTTGAGGAATATATACATCATCCTAATAAATAAACACTTTTATCTACTGTATATATGTATCTATAAAAAATATCATATCCCTTGTGTAAATCCTTAAAAACCCAACTCTTGTAAATATGAGATGCATCCTCATGTAAATATTTGTACCTAGTTTTCTTTTCCAAAACTTTTTATTTTGAAAAGTTCCAAAAACATTTGCAAAATCTTTTTGAAAATTGCTTAAAATTTTTCAAAACCTTTTTCAAAAACCCATAAAAAGTTAAAATTTTGAAAATTGCATAACAAAAATATTTTCTACATTGTGCGTAACATTTGCATTTTTCGGATTGAGTTTGATAATTGAACAAGTATTAGTAAAATCTGAAGATTGGAGTTTGGTTGGATCTTAAATATACTTAATCACAAGAATCTTATAGGAACTAGAAGTGAGGTACTTTAGGTCTAGTTGATTTATTTCTTTGAGGATCGTGAGACTTGGTTTAATATCATCTTGACTGCTTAAGTAGAGTACTTCGAAGCACACATACGAGTCTTGTTAATAATGACCTGGCTTGGACACCTGCACCTTTCACTTGTCTCAACTGTATTGGAATGGTGAGGGGATTGGATTTCCCATTATGAGAAACACACAAGTGGAAACATTTGTCGTCGTCTAGGGAGGGAAGTACACCCCAACCCATCGAGTAGCAGAAATGTAAGAGAGTATGGGTTGCAATAATGCTTCAAAGAGGGATAGTCTACTAGCTCAAGAGGAAAAAGTCCATATGTAAATGTTGTTGTATATAGTATTTAAAAAAAAGAAAAAAAACTCCTAAAAAGTGGACAGGCTTGATTGAAAATAGGATGTCTGTCGGAATGTACACATTTTTATAGTCAGTAAGCAAGCTTGAACTACAAAGTCATATGTTTGTGAGCCTGCAGCCGGATGACTTGGCTACACTGGTCAAGCATCCTATGATAAGTAGTGTACCTACTGTCCATTCTCTTCTCTACCCCCTCCTTTTAAGCTGCTTTTCACTTGAACTTAGAATGGAATACCCTGCTCCTCGAGGAAAGAGTTGCTGGATTAGGGAATCAATGGGTTGTTATACTGGAGAAGTCAGTCTCTTTGTCATTTCAATTGAGGAGAGCCACTATCACACACATTGTACAATTGAAATTCATAGTCATAAGGGTTTGTATATGAGTTGAAGTATTCGGACCTGGCTATTGAGGAGACTTGAGCAGAGTTTTGGGATTCTCAAAGGATGTTGTGTTTCAAATTCGATTCTCAATAAGGTTCCGACCGCACCTAAAATTCAAAGGTCCGACTTAAGCTTCAAACTTTAATTTTGTGAGACAAGTTTGAAAATTAAATTCAATCCACATTCTTTCTTTTTCTTTTCTTTATTTTTATTTTTCTGTGTTTGTGAGGGGCTAGAAAAGGCAAGTATAGGAGAGGTGACGAAATTCCATTTCATCACATTAATCTATCATTTTGACCTAATGCATGTAAATAGCATTATTTTCTACAAATTAACCTTCATTCTTTATTGTATGTATTGTATATAAAATATTGTTTTTAATGTCAAAATTATATAATAAAGAAAAAAATAAAAAGAATAAAATGTCAAAGGTATTTTATGATCCTAATACCCGAGACCAAGTCGAGAATTGATTTGGTCGACAAGGAATAAAGTAGGGGGAGATAAGGGTCAATAATTCATAAAAATCACATTCTTTTATTCATCAATAAGTCCTTTTTTGGACCTATTTTATTTTTTACCTCAAATAAATAAACTATGTACATGAAAGTTGTAGATAAAAATATAAAAAATATACAAAATTGATTTCATACAAAAATAATATATAATGTTCATTTTATATTCTAAATAAAATGTAAAAATCTCAACTTCCTTGAGCCATATCTCCTAAATAAAAACTCAAAATATATTAAATTCACTTCAATTGTATATAACTTTTATTAAGCTATTTAATGAAGGTGGTTTCATATTTTTTGGAGCTAAGGTGAGAAAATTAGGTTTTGAACCCCTATGTATAGTTTACCTATATAAGATATTAATTTTATTTATTCTTTATTATTTGTAAACATTATCTATAGTGTATGTACATAGTTGGAATACAATAAAACCATAAATAAAACATAAAATAAAACATGTATACAAAATACATTGATGAATTACATATACTTATGCCTATATAATATACACACATATTTCTTTAAATGTACAAATTATATCAAAAAATACAATAAAAATATATTTATGTATATATAAATAAGTTATAAATATATAAATTAATAAAATAAAAAACTACAGAATAAAAATAAAATACCTAAAGCATATATGAATATATCTATAAATAAAACCCTAAAAATAACTTGTAATAAATAAGTTCAAAAAAATGAAAAAGCATATTATAATATTATATAAAATAATAAACTTTTTTATTTTATAACTTAAAATTAATAAATAATTTAGTAATTTATTTTAATTTATTTTTGATTTTTACTCGGATTTTATCTTTTTGCGGGTGACGTAGCCCAATTAGGCTACGTCCCCTGTTGACATAGGATTAACTCTTACCCCATGACTAGGTTGTTAGAGGGCCTCGTTTGACCCATTTCCTCAATTTTTGCTGCTCTAATATCACATCATTTTTGGTCAATTCCTTCTTCGACTTTTGATCTTAATGTTCCCTCTTACACGCACATGCATTTCCTTGGGCATTGTATCACTGCATCAAGCCGACTTCCTCGTTCTTCCTCCACCTCCACTCACATGTACATAACTTCCTCTGGGCCCCTTCTCATTTTGGGATCCTCCTTTGGCCTGTTTCGCCGCCCTCTCTCATTCTCCAGGTTGAGGCTGGTGACAGGAGCCTCTCCAGCCATTTGCAATGAGGAAAAACACGGTCAGAGGTGACTTCCACCCATCTCCAGCGACCTCCACGACCGTGAGGTCAACTCATTGATGAATCTCCATTTCATCACCTTTATTCTATCATTTTGGCCTTAAAAACCTAGCTAATACATGTAAATAACATTAATTTGTACAAAATAGCATTCATTATTTATTGCATTTATTGTGTAAATAATGTGGTTTTTAATGCCAAAATTATAGAATAAAGAGAAGAAAAGAAAAATAATGAAATATCAAAGATATTTTATGACTCTAAACCCCGAGACCAAGTCAATAATTGAGATGCTCGACAAGGAATAAAGTAGGGGGAGATAAGGGCCGAAAATACAATAAAAATGTCATTTATTTATTCATTATGTATGCATTTTTAACACCTATTTTATTCATTATTATTTATTCATGAAATGAAGAAACTTTATACATGAAATTCGTAGATAATAATGAAATAAAGATACAAAATTAAGTTTTTACTAAAATAATATACAATGTTCATTTATACCTAAAAGCCCAACTTCACAGACCCACATCTTTCAAATAAAAGCTCAAAACATATCAAAATTACCTATAACTGTATGTAACTTTTCACGGGCTATTTAATGGAGGTGGTTTCATATTTTTTGAGTTGCTGGGTGAAAGTTGGGTTTTGACCCTCCTTGTACATTATATGTGATTAAAATATTCAATTTATTCATCCTTTATTAGTTTAATAGATGTATATTTTTATAATTTTGTAATTATTATTCATAACTTATGTACATATTGAAATTAAAATAAAACCAAAAAGAAAAATAAAATAAAATAAGTCTATGTGAAAACATAGGCAAAATACCTATGTTATTACTTGTACATAAATAAAAATGGTTTTCATTATTATTCTTTATTCAATCATATTTTTATAATATTGTAAACACTATCTATATTTTAGTGAAAATGTAAAACCAAAATAAAACCATAAACAAAACATAAAATAAAATAAGTGTATACAAAAAACATATGAAATACCTATCAATATATCTACATAATATACATATCTATTTAATTAAGTGTACAAATTACATCATAAAAATAAAATAAAAATATATTTATACACCTAAAATAAGTTATAAATATATAAAATAAAATAATAAAATATAGAAATACAAATACAAAATAAAAAATAAAAATGTACAAAACATAGATGAATATACATATAAATACACCATTAAAAATTAACTACTAATAAATAAAGTCAAAAAAAATTAAATAAAAATAATATTAAAATACTAAATTAAATAATAAACATTTTTTATTTTATAATCAAATACTAATAAAATCATATACTATTTATAAATAATTATTTTCGAAATAAATCTTATTTTTTGTCTTGTAGCAACCTGACGTGGATCAATCACGTCAGGTCGCGAGGTGATCGCCAGTCAACTGCCCCATCCGCGGGCTAAATTGATGCAACTTATCTCATCCCTGTTTTTCCGTCATTTTTCCTGGCCAATCCATCCTTCAATCGACATCGCTTCCTTCCGTGAAAATGATCATGGATCATTGTATATACATGCCAACCACTTTGATCCCTTGTACATATGCTCGACTCGTTCCTAATCGCCGGTCTAGTAAGGGTGCTCATATGTTTTATAAATAACTCCATCTTCTCCTCCATCCAATTTTGGTCATCCCCCGAGTCATAATATCCCCGCCTCCAGCCTAGCGTGAACCCTTGTGACAGGAGGGAACCCCTGGAATGTCTGAGCGGGTAGATGGAGGAAGAAGATGCACCCACGACCATCGTCGTCGGCGGTCCTGCTCCCTAGCTAAAAGCCAAGTTTGAGTTGCGCTATTTCCTATTTTCTAGGTAGTTGTAGTTCTTAGGATCATTTCTATGCCATTTACTACGCATTTTAGTTAGTTAGTTAGTTAGTTAGATAGATTAGGTTAAGTTAGTTTCCCTGAGTTCAAGTCTAAACCTCTCGTTCCTCGACCCGCTTTCCATCCTATTTCAACGCCCTTCCAGTTCTCCATACTTCTTCATCCTTCATCAGCCTAGATCGCCCTTTGATCTAGCCCATCGTGCTCCTTCCACCACCCTCGTCGGAGTACACCCCTCGAGCCGTGCTCCTTTCCTATGCATGTTAGGCACACAAAAAATGTATGGGGACGATCTGGGACTTCACGGGAGGTACCTGGGGCGCCACTTCTTCCTCGTCCTTGTGGTGGCGCTCTGGTGATCCTCCGCTCTTTCTATCGCCCCCAGCATGTTGAGAACCTTTCCAGGAAGCTTTTAGACCGCTTTGGCGCTTCGAAGGACAATGGAGGATCGAGATTCAATTGAAGGAACCTCACCAAGGCGAGTGTTCTTCCCTATTCTTCAACTGTGCCTCTCCATCGTTGGATTAAGAACGACAACCCAATTTTGATCGAAGCCATTGGATGAAACCACGTCTCCACATCCGATCGCATCCAGCGATCTAATCTCCTCCATTCATTGGGGAAGCGTCATCAAGCCCTGAGCGAGCACCGCATGTTTAAGTGAGATGATCCCGGCCATTTGCCAACGTCGTATATGGGGGTACATTGCAAACCTTACCCCCACCTTTTTTTTTAGTATTTAATTCTATAAATAAAATTTGAAGTGTTAAATAAATTGGAAATTTTGTAACTTGACCCCTATATATATTTGCATTTGGGTCTATTCCACGTCACCTCACGTGTCGTCCCACGAGAGGTGGCGAAAATGCAGGGATACCTTTGCAACTTTTGTGTTTATATTCAGTCCAATAAAATTTGAATCATTTTGTATATTTTTGTAAAATTTGCTGAAGGCCCCTCGACTTTAATGTATTTCATTTTGGTCCTTCTTAAGCAGAGTCACGTGTAGTCCCACATGATGGTCATTTTGCATATATGACTCTGGTATTTTTGTATTTGTTAAATAGTTCAATAAAATAGAAATGACATTATATATTTTTGGCATATTTGCACTGAGCCCCTTATAATTTATTTTATTTACAAAAATGCACTGCTAGGACATATCTATTTATGATTTTCATCTATTTATTAAATATAGCTATTGTACTCCTAAAAATCCAAAAATTAGGATTAAATGCTTCACGCTATGTAATTTCATGTTGTGAATTTTATTTGGCATTTTTGCATTATCCAATTAATAAAAATGAAATGGAGCCTATTTTTGTACTGTTTGACTTATAAAATACCAAAAAAATATAAAAATGTGTATAAAAATTCCAAAAAATATATGATATATTTTATTCTATTTTATGTATAGACCAAAAATTACTAAATCAGAAAAAATCCTTAAAATCGAAAAAAAACCTAAAATCCTTCATAAAAATTTCGATAATTATTTAAAATCCAAAAATATGTTTCTCTATTTTATAATTTTATTTATATAAATTTGTTATATTAAAATTGATTTGGATAATTTTGGGAGTTCTTTACTACTTTTAAAAACCTATTCAATTTTGACCTATTTGTTTAATCCTTTATTTGAGATATTTTTGACTTTAAAAATACATAAAAATTATCAAAAATTCCAAAACAAATTACAAAAACATTGGAAAAAATGAAAAATCCAAAAATATTTTATTTTCTGAATTTTATCTATATTTACTGGTACTTATAAATATATTACTATATATTGTATATTTAAAGCCTCATATATGTTATATTAAAGAAAAAGAAATATAAAAATATAAAAAGAAAACATAAAAACAGAAATTTTAAAAATCAAATATAAAAATATAAAACAAAAAATAAAAATTAAAAAATTAAAAATTAAAAACCCACAAAAACAATATCTTGTATAAGACATAAAAGGCATTTTTCAGCATTGATTTTGCCTCCTTCTACCGTTTGCTCCCTGTGATCGACCTCTACACGTATTAATGCCTATATACATTTACTGTAGAGTTATAATAAATTTTAACTCCACATTTTTTTATAGTTAATTGCTTTATTCTTGTTGTGGGTTAAATATTGATCAATCAGGATTTTTGTGAGTGGTCGCCACAGCGAATGTGTCTCCGCTTTGTGTGAGACAATTTAGACCCTCGCCAAAACCCTAGTTATCACTCGTTGGCTTTGACCAACTTGAGATTTTTCTTAATTCTTTTTTAGGTAGATTTAGGTTTTAGATTTCATGTAATGAATTTTCTTTATGCTTTGATTGCTAGATTAGCATATAGTTTACAGTTTCGTAGTTCGTCAGAGGCTAGCTTTGATGAGCACCTCCACTGTGATACACCTTGTTCTGACCCGCTACCGCCTCCCATTCATTTCTCTCCATATTTTGGTCGTTTCCCACATCTCAGATCCCATCATTCTTGCATAGAATGTGAATCCAGGTCTCTTATCTTTGTTGTACTTTGGAGATCATCACCCATCCAGTTCCCTCGCCTATTCTTCTTTTTGAAACTCGCTCGAGCTTTACCTTGTTTTTACGGACTGACTCCTACAGGAAATGAAGCAAAATATCACCTTTGCAGGGGCTTTTGAGGTTCGGATAGGAACCCCATGTGTCGAGCATCGTCGAAGAATTTTTGGTGGTGCCCAACCATTTTGCGAGGCTCCACAGCTGTGGAAGAACACCATGAACCCGCGAAGCTACTTTGCAGGGAAGGAGGAGGTAGGAGGTCCATGCCTTAGTCGATCGAAGCTCGGAGGAATGAGAGTTCTTCCCCGTTCTTCCAAGCTACTCTAGAGCCATTCGATCACCCTCCTTCGTCTAGGCAAGTAGTAGCCATTGGATGAGTAGAGTCAGAACCGTCAAATCATCCTGGGAGATCTAATTTCCTCTGTTCAAGGAGAACCAACATCAGCATGCCATGTGTCTTAGTGGATCGATCAAATCCGTTCATCAGCATGCTAGGAGGGGCATTTTGCATATTTACCTCTTGTTTTTACCATTTATTTTTTAGTCATGTAATTTCATTTGAACATTTAAATATTTTTGTAATATTTGAAAGTAGGCCCCTTCCTTTATTTTATTTGCAATTAAGTTCTAGCCACGTCACCTCACGTGTTGTCCCAATTTAGGTGACATTTTGCAAACAAGCCCTTGCAAGTTTTGTATTTTTTGTATTTGGTCCAAAAACATTCATAAACGGTTATAAATTTTTGGTATATTTTTAATTTGGTCCTCAAGATTTATTTTATTTGTATTTATTCCCCTGCTAGTTCATTGATTTTTTTGCACGTTTATTATATTTACTAGATACAATATCTGTGCTCCAACAAATCCACAAAAATAGGTTAGGTACCTATTAATGTGTAGTTTCACGCTGAATTTTTGGTTTTTAATTTTAGGCATCCTTTAATATTTATTGAAAAATCAAAAGAGCATAATTTTGACTCTGTTTGCATTATAATATACCAAAAAATATAAAAACATTTTGAAAAATTCTCCAAAAAAGGTATTTTATGAATTTTATATTTCTGACTTCTAATAAAAAATAACTAAAAATAGAAAAACAAAATACGTAAAAATAAAAAAATCCCCAAAATCCATTATAAAAACTAAAAAAATCTAAAAATTCATAAAATATTAATTTTTATTTATAATTTTCTTTATATTATTATTTTTCTATTAAAATATATTTGAAGAATATATTTTTAATCTTCATTTCAATTCAGTTCGACCCATTTATTAAATCATTGATTTGGTATATTTTTAACGTTAAAAACCCATAAAAATTAGCAAAAATACTTAAAAACTCACAAAAACAATAAAAATATATTTAAAACCCAAAGCATTTTATCTTATATATTTTTATTAGTATATATATATATATTACCCTATCATGTATATATAACATATATATACTTATAAAAAGAAAACTTATTTAAAAATCATAAAATATAAAAAGTAAATAAAAAATTAAAATTTAAAACAATTAAAAAGTATATAACAATAAAAACTAAAAAATTAAATAAATAACCCACGAAATCAAATAGACAACAAGAAGCATACATTTTTGCAGATTTATTTGCACGATTCTCCCATTTTGCTCCTTGTGTTCGACCTCTACACAGTACTTACACTTATACACACCTTTGTTGTAGAGTTATAATGAATTTTAACTCCACAATTTATTTTTGCATCGCTTTTATATTTATTTATGGTTAATTTTTGAATTTAATGAGCTTCTTGAGCGATCATTGCATCGAATATTGATCCACCTTGTGGATTAACATGACCTTCTTGACTCCTATTATTTCAACAACCTGGAGATGTATATTATTGTCTAATTTAATAAAATAAATTTTAATATATTTTCAGTGAATTGTGCTAATTACATTTTGATGTACATGTCATTCTAAATGTAGAGTTTTTTAAACAAGAGAAAAAAGTTCACCTATCCAATGATGGAAGATGTTCCATCAGTCAGTCAGTTGATGACTCAAATTGAGACTCTTTCTGGATTGAAAGTCACTCCAAGAGCTTCCATATGCTTATCATCGACGTTTGAAGAGAATAAGCGCTCGAGAGAACACACCGTGGAATTAGAGTGTCTCCTGAAAAGAAGTAAGGAGCATGGAGAGGAAAAGAAATGTGTGGAAGAAGTGAAGATTGAATTCCAAAGGTAACACTACATTTTGATCATACAAGTCTTATATTAAAGATATATTATCTTGGCATCAACTTCAAAAATGTTATTTAGTTGTCAAAGGACAGAATTTACTATACATCTCTGGGTTATTATTGCATGGAAGCACAATTAAAAGACGCTAGGAAGAGGAGATTTGTGGTTGATAATGAGTTCAAAATATTAATATACAATAATGTGTGTGTGAAAATACATCGGTCTCGCATCCATACTTTCATTTTTTGATGCGTATCTTAACATCCTTTGGTCGATAGTTATAATATGAAGATTTTCTTGGCAATGTATGCCCAGGTAATGTTATTTTTTTGTTATCGATGTTTCGTATTTCTCCATTAATGTGTAATTTTATTACAGAATAAATATCGAGGTGATCCAACACATCTTCTCCTGAGGAAGCTTTGGAGTTTGGTACATTTTTTCATCACGATAACATGATGATGTTGTCTTTGTATTTCACGATCGTTTTTTCGGATGCGCATTGGCATCTTGTAATCATTGTCATGAATGGCAAGTGTTTCAAGATGTATAATTTCATGAATAGAGATAAAGGGGGAAAGAAGACAACCCTTTTTGGTAAGTGTTGCCTTTTTATTTATACATATTGTGTTCACTTTTTATATGTTCTCATATAACACAAACCAAGTAAAATTTAGGTTGAATGGGCAAGACGATATACGATCGAAGCTCTGACGATGACATAAGTATCAACATGGAAGATCTCCATAGTTGATAGCTACCTCATCAAAATTCGAATAACGTAGATTGCGCGATCTTCACTCTCCAATACATAGAGCACCTTACTTGTCGGATGAAAATGTTGTTCAAGTAAAATCCGACATGCAGGTGTTATGGGAGAAGATTATACAAAGAATCTATGAGGAAGGGGAGAATAGGAGCCTATATGTTTTTGTTAATTTGTTGAAGTGGATGTTAATTTTCTACTATGGTGCCATACCCCGTACTATATGTAATTTTTTTCTACAAGTGTGCTATGCCCTGAGGATAGCATATTGGTTGCTGTTTTTTCTTTTTATTGATGTCATATCATATCGGTAGATGCTTGCTTATTAATATTGATGTCATTTTATATTGGTTGCGAATCGGAGAAAGAATTCCTCTTAAACACTACTTTAATAGGCAAACAATAAAAACATTCATATCAAAACTCCCTTGATCATACAAAAAACTTCGTTTTCTTACAAAAGGATACATGTACACATCCATGATAAATGGACATGCCAAAACTCTCTTTGTTATGCAACAAGAACTACATCCATATCAAAACTCTCTCCAATACGAAAAATCCTCGTTTTCTTATAAATGATACTTATACACATTCCTAGAGATAAGCATACAAAAATTATCTCATATATACAACAGTAAGGACACTCATACCGAAACTCCCTTGATTATATAAAAAAGATTATTTTTCTACAAAAGGGTAGTTGTACACATAAGAGGAATGAACATGCCAAAACTCTATCCTTTATGTAACAGGAAGGACATCCATACCAAAACTCCCTCCAACATGCAAAAATTCTCATTTTTCTACAAAAAGTATCCCATATATGTGCAACAAGATGGACATCTATACCAAAATTATCCTATATATGTGCATTCCTAGAGATGAAATCGAGTGAGTTTGGGTACTAAAGATGAACATGCAAAAATTATCCCATACCAAAAGGACATACATACTGAAACTCTCTCCAATGTGCAAAAATATTTGTTTTCCTACAAACAGATATTTGTGCGCATTTCTGAAGATGAAAATGCAAAAATTATCCCATATATGTAATAAGGGCATTCATACCAAAAGTCTTTGATTATACGAAATTCTCGTTTCCTACAAAAGGGTACTTTTAAACATCAAGAGGAATGAACATGCCAAAACTCTATCTATTATGCAACCGTACAGACATCCATACCATAACTCTATCCAATATGCAAAAAACCTCGTTTTCCTACAAAACGATGCACGTACACATTCCTAAAGATGAACATGAAAATTTTATCCCAATATTAAGGACATTCATACCAAAAATCCCTCGATTATATAAAAAATATGTATTTCCCTACAAAAGGTTCTTGTATATATCCATGATAATAAACACAACAACACTCATTCTCTTATGCAAACAAGAAGACATACGTACCAAAACTCCCTCCATTATACAACAATCTTTGTTTTCTTACAAATATGCAATAGAAAGGGCACTCATACCATAACTCACTTGATTTCATTACAAAATATGACTCCTATATATCGTAAAAATGAACCAACCACACTATATACAAAAGTTCTGCTACATACTTACGTATCACCTTGTTTCTCTCTATTATACAAGAATAGATTCATATATATTTTCACTTGGAAAAAACTATAGAAAATAAAAATGTTCACTTCCAATCAAAAAATCCCTTCTCCACATATTGAATGGTCCCCTTGAATTCTTCTCTAATGTTTACAGACTACTATAGATGTAGTAGTGACACTGAATGTTATGAAGAAATCTACAAGAAATTTTTCTAGGTTTAGGCAAACAATGTGAACAAAAATTAACATGCAAGCATTATAGAGAAAAATATGTACGTTATTTAAAAAGTTGATGTAACTAAATTGTTGACTTCCAACTTCTAATCCTATAGGTTCCAGCTGGACTTGTTGCTGCATGTCATCCGGAGTTTGAGATGATTGGCCTTCGACTAGATTTTTTTGACTTTTGAGCATTTTTTGACTTCTCCAATGCTTTCTCCACCCAACTCTTGTTCCACCTTTTTTGGCTACCTTTCACTCCCTCCTTCTTCTTTAAACCATTCGCTTTTGTAATTGACAAATTTTCCATAACATTTGTCTTCTTTCTGTTGTCATTGGAGCAGTTAGTGCTCACAACCAAACTATGCAATTGTGTTGATAATTGTGTAAGTGCATTCTTCATTAGTGATGTACCCTCGTCACTCTTTGAAGCTGCATTAGCCAACTCACAAGATTTACGCAAAGTTATATACCTTTTCATAACACAAAATCTTTGATCAATTTCTACAATGGTAGTACCATCTCTTTCAAGGATAATATCTCTCGCAAGCTTTGTCCATATCCGCATGATAAATGCACATGGAATCTCTTTATAATTTAGAAAATCCAACATATTAATCATATGAGAGCATATTATTGTTTATCTTACAAAGAGTTTGCAAGAGCAAGTTGTGGTCTCCACAATGGAGATCATTCCAACCATATATGATCCTTCTTTGCCATATTCAACAACAATATAGTGGGTATATCTATCCATAGTTTCAATCGTTGAGACTATGGTTCTAAAGAACTTATCCAACTCTTTCTGGAATAACTTGGGTACGTAAGGTGTGTAAATATTTGAGGCTTGCAAAATCATTAGCACATGCATCAAGATTCTCAACATCTTTTGTCTCGCTTCAAATGCTACTTGTAACATGTTGTGTTACTTGTTGACAATGATGAAAGTCCGAGTCCTGAAACAGTGGGTTAGATGGATATGTACAAAAAGAAGAATCATGAGAAAGGTCCTCCTGATAATAGGGAGAATGATCAAAGTCAAAATATGCTTCCTAAAACAAAGGATTATCCGGATATGTGCAAAAGTTAGGAGCAAAGTCCTCATGAAAAAATGGTGGACCATTGGAGGGTACGAGGGACCCACAAAGTTCAGATAAAATTCATTCCATTCGGTCATCTCCGAAATAAAAGAAAATGATCAGAGAACACAATGGTCAAATCAAGAAATGTGAGAAAAAGACGCGAATGCGTAGAGGAGATCGAATATGCATACAACAAGTATACACAATACAAACCCCTCAATTCATCTACTCAGCACGATGAAGATCGTAAAAGCTCAGTCTTTTTATCTTGTCGGTTTTAAAGTTAGGTAAGAATACAAAACTTATACAAACACTTAGGTTAACCTGGTATTAGGGCATTACTCCTTAGTGTGTGCATAGGAAAATTAAAAGAGATGACAATGATGGGGTTACTCTCTCCAAGACAAAGATTTTTCTTTTCTGATTTATTTTAGGATAGAGTAATCTTAGTAGTCCCAAGTTTATTTGATTATCACTTTTTTTTATTTTTAATAGAAATTCATGAACCTAACGAGGAGTCAATTCTTTTTAGCTCCTCGGTGATCAAAATCAGAGGGAGAGAATCAAAAAAGCAATGCGAGGCGAAATCAATGATGCATGTAAGTAGAAATGCTCACCTAGCCTCCAACTCTCTTCATGCAATGATGCTAAGTAGAATTGAAACTTATCTATACATAAATACAAAAACGATGAAATCACCCTAGAATAGAATATACTATTAGAGTGAAGAATAATATGCCAATCACATAGAGAGGAACCAAAGGGTCCGATCTTGGAGCCTCCTCGGTGCCCACCACAGTGGGTCCTGCAAGTGCAGTATGGAGGGCATGCTCTTGCGGCGCACAGTTCCAAAACAAAGTGACAAGCAATTCACGCTCCACCTCTACATGTAACCTGATCACCCTAAACTTTCCTCACTAGAGCAAGATTAGGCCCAGTCTCCCTCCCTCGTGTTCGTTGGAGACCCAAGCCCGTTCCCCATCGCTTCCTTCAGTCCCTTATGCAATAAACCCTCGTCGGAGCTACGCCTCCGAGCGTTGTACGCTTCGCAGGTGCTGGTTCATGCGAAGGCATCCATTTGGCCCCTCTATTGCTCAGGCGGAGCAACTCCAGGTCATGTCACCCTCCACGCCCATCTGACCGTCACCGACTTCATCGGAGCCCATCATCGGACGCGTAATGTTCTCACGATCATGTTGAGCCTTACTGTAGCTTCATCGGGGGCATGGATGGTCGTCCACGCTCAAGTGAAGTTCGCTGGGAGGGAGTTTTTCCATCTACCTCACTTGCCATCCGATCAGGAGAGAACCCCAGATCTAATAACAACTATACATACACACCCTATTCGTAATGGTCTGATCAGGTTCTGCTAGAGATCTGCGACGTTCATCCATGCCATGTTCATCAATTATCAGATCCGTACTGTAGTAGAGAATCTCAGACGCACATCCCCAACCACGTCAGAGCTGTTAAATCTTTTCCGAGGGACGATCAGAGGTGCTAGAGCCCCCACGCGCCACGCGCGTGCCCAAGGGGTGTATTTCCTTCTTACCCCTGCTTGTTTCTGCATTTAGCTTCAGTCCAGTAAATAAATATTGTAGTCAAGTAACTTTACAGTTTGGACCTCGTCTTTTTGGATATTTGCATTTTAGTCCCCCTCAGTTCGTAGCACGTGGATGTACACATGACTTTTGAGTTATTTGCATTGTATGCCCTGTACTTTTTATATGTTTTGAATTAAATGGCATGGTTTTAGTATTTGCAAACATATCCCTGTGAGTATGTATCCAATATAGCGCGCATGCTTGCTTGGACTTTTTGCAACTTCGGTCCTATACTTGTTAGCTGTGTTATTGTTTGGTCTTGGAATTTAATATATTTGCACTTAGGTCCCTGTAAATTGTATCTAATTACATCTTGTATTTTGGACCTAATAATTAGTAAATTAATTCGTAAAATTACCCAAAAATTAACACTAACTCTTGGGGTGTGTCGTATTTAGTGTAATTTTCTTGGATTAATTTCTATGCATTTATTATTTTCTAAAATTAAAAAACCCCTAAATATTGTCTTATATATCTTTGAAAATCCATAGAATTTTGAAAAATGCATCAAAAATTCTATAAAAATTCATGTGCATTTATTTTAGTGTGTTTTAGTTACAATATTAATTTTGTTTAAAAATTAACAAAAAAACCCTAAAAATTACAAAACACCAAAAAATTTATAAAAATCATATAAAATTTAAGAAAAATCCAAAAATTCTCATTTCAATTCCTATTTGTAGGTTTTTATTTATTTTTACCATAAAATTGCTATCCAGGACTTTAGGGCATTTTAAGAAATTTTAACTTACAATTTGGTCTTGGTTGTGCATTGTTTGCATTTTTACCACTGTTTAATTTTTTTAAAATTACAAAAACATTTTAAAAATCTTAGAAAATTACCAAAAAAATTAAAACCTTAAAAAACCCAAAAAATATTTTTATCTTGATTTTTTGAGCATTTTAGCCCTTAAAGAAAATTATAAAAAATTGTTGTGTTGCCTTGTTTTCTTATTTGTTGATTTTGCTCCCTATTAAAAATTAAAAATTTGCAAAACTAAAACCACTAAAAATATGTTATTTTATTTCTGAGATTTGACAACTTTGTAGTTTTCTCATGCTCCTTGTATTCGACCCTGGTTGTTATACCATGTAAAATAAATAGCGAACTGCTTACATTTTGTGATTGACTTTATCTTATCTTGAGTGGTTGATTTTTTTATTGATCGAGCTTGGTGATTTGGGTCACAACGTCCTTGATTATTTGTTTACTTAATCCGAGTTGTCGAGCGTGTCATCAAGCATCTCGATTGCAACAATTATAGCTCAGTGGAAGCTCGATTGATGCCAGTTTGGTTGCACTAAAATCTCACAAATACGTGCATGATCATAAGTTTGGGGAATGGTTACCTGACAAATCTGAATTGCCCTTGGTTACTTTGCATGAATTATACTTTCAAATAATGATGTGTCATTTCATTGTAGGCAGGTAATCGAAATCAATCAAGAAATAATCACTTAAATATTTAATTCAATAAATTCGAGTGATTTTATGTTTGCTATACTTGGCCAAGTCGCAAGGTCGAACTTGAGGAGGTAAAGGAGCAACTTAGGTTAATGTCTATCAAAGTTCATGTACGATTTTCAAGGTAGAATTTTTTTGTATTTTATATGCAGCTAATGGAATGCAAATGGAAATACAGCCAATTTTAGGGACTAAAATGCAATTTTCAATTAATCGAAGTCCAAAAATTATGAAACTTGGCTGAGAAGTGAATGATGATGAAATATATGCACTATATTTTTTTGAAATTTTATGATGTAGTATGAATATTTTATGAATTAATGAATGCAGATAGTGTGATTTTCAATAATTAATTTTAATAAATACTAAATCTACTTATTTTTAGGAATAAAAAATTATCTAATCACTAAGTGATCTATCTCAGAAAAATCCTAAACCCTAAAAATATTGAATTTAATACTTATTTAAAGTGAATTACTGAAATATAAAAAATGATTTTTATAGAGCAAAATATGCATGCAAATATAATTCTTTTTGGGCACAATGTAAACTACAATTAGTTCTACTATCTGTGAATTTTTGGCCATTTTTAAAATGATGATCAATTAATCATGAATTTCTGAGTGTCAATTGGGTAAAATATGCAAATTTCTGTAAGATTATTAATTATTAATAACCATAGAGAATCTAAATATAAAAATCATTCCACAATGTAGAGAATAATTGAATACCAAAATGCCTATTTTTGGATGATAATTATGCAAGACTATTGTTCAAATTACATAGGGAACACATAAGTTTAACTACAAATACAGAATATAAAATAAAGTAAAAATGCAGTAGGGGGATGAAGTAGAATTACCACACCCTGAAGAGTGATTCTCGCAAAATGTCCATGTGCCTCTTGGAGGCGGGGAGTTGCCGGTTAGTTGGCAGGAGTCTAGGGGCTCTTCAACAATGGTTCCCCCAACGCACGTACCTCTCACATGCCCGAGGGCCTCGAGTCTCAAGCTCGGTGGATGGTAAAGGAGGAGACACAGTGCATCAGCTTCGAAGGAAGAGGAACGACGGAGATGGTGTGACTGATAGCTCATGGAGGCTTGTGGTTCACACCCGTGAAGTCGAAGCAGAGTAGCACCTTGACGAAGATGCAGGTGGTGGCCGACGAGCTTCTGGCATGGATGTCGATGAAGGGGGCGTTGAAGTAAATGCACGGAGGCAAGGCTTCCTGTGGAGGTGCTTGGCGACTGAGGGACCTCCTGGTCAACGAAGGAGCAGAGGTTGGCGGTCGATGGGGCTTGTGCGTGGGGGGCTCGGATCTCGTCATTGAAAGGGAAGAGCAGTGTTGTCACCACCGAACTTCTTAAGGATTTTAAGGCTATCGACATATGATTTGGTCAAGGGGTGATGATATTCGTTAAATAGCATAGGGGTGGTGCCTGATTTGGATAGCGATCGGAGATGGGAGTTGGCGGTCGAGATTGGGTAAGGGAGACTAACCGACGAGGATACGATTGGTTGATTGACGATCGGATGAGGACGGATTAGGAAGGGGTGCTCAATTGATTGGGAGATCGGGGAAGATTCATGGCGATGGTTAGAATCGTGGTGGGTGGTGGCTGTTGATCTGTGGCGGAGGTGAATAGGGAAAGTGGTGGCTGATTGAGGGGAAGAAAATGGCATACATTAGCCGTCCGATCGGTCGAGATCGGATGGCCAGATGGGTGCCATGTGGCACATTTTTATTTTTATTTTTTATTAATTAAAATTTTAATTATTTTTTTATAAAATAAATAAAAAAATAAAGGCAAAAATTGAGTGACACATTGTGTCTCTAAGAGTTGCCACATGTCAGCTTCAAAAATTTCGAAAATAAAAAGTAGAGATAAATAAAAAAGAAATAGCAAAAGACCTCAGATCAAAAAATGTTCTTCAAAAAGTTTCTCGTCTCGATGAGATCTACAACTTTATAAAGAGATCAAAAATCAAAATAGGTCTTTTTTTGTGCAAAGTGATATTTTGAGAGTATTTTATGTACATAGAAAACTGACTTTTTGGGGTTTGTATTTTTTTATTAATTTTAGATAAGAAAAAAATGGAAAAATTATTATAAAATAAAATATAATTATTTACATGTTAATATATTTTTTGGATTTTATTAATTAAAAATGATGAAATAAAATACGAAAGGACAATTTTGTACATACTATTAGTGAACACTCGGGCTCTGTCTCTTCCTTTGATTTCACTCTTATTTTATATTTGGATTTTTATACATTTTGATAAATCTTTTTTCAAGGAAAATAAATGAAAAATAAATAAAATAAAAAGAGTTAATAGTTTACATGAAATAAGAGTCAAAAACTGCTAAAATACACAATGTACAAAAAGAGGCCCAAAATCTAACTTCCACATATGAGCTCCGATTCACTTGAACTTGGTCTTGTTTTGAAGATAACTGAATGTGTATTAGTTCAAAAGTAAATAAGATCAAATCGAACAATGTACGAGGAAGATATTAACGTTTTAGTCTGACAGATCTGAAATTAGGATTTGAGTTTCTGGTCCACTTATTTTATGTTAGTATTTTTTGTATTTTCCTTTATTCTTTTTAGTCATATGTACACAGTGAATGTGTTTTAGGTGGTTTGGAGTTAGCATTAATTAATTAAAAATCAGGGTAGTTAGGTTGGAATTCACGACTCCTCATTTTATGCAATTATGCATGATAAAATGCCATTATTATTTCCATACGCATGAATGCTAATTATGCAATATAGAAAGAAATGCATGTGAATTTTGGGGATCTGAGCTTAATTATTATCTTTTAGAGTGATGAGTTTGAGATTCATCATTACCCTTTGAGTTTATGTTGATTAAGTTTCTGAATTGACGGCCCTTGCTTCTATTTCAACTAAAAGCAGTATAATGTATGAAAAATTCTACGAATAAAATTACATCTTTTATGAACATGTACCTTTGTGACAACTAACTGATAGGTTGAGGTTCAAGCATCTCAACAGTTTTTGACTAACGAGGTCGTTGATGGCTATGACATTTTGAAGATTTTTAATTAGTTTTGGGTTCTTACATGATTTAGATCATATCGAATGCAATAACCAATCTATAACCAATCTATAATGCTATCGTAAACTTCATTTATTCAAGAGAAACCTATAAAAGATAGTCTTCGTGAAAATTCAGGAGATCCTATACCCTTGATCCGAATGAATAATGCCATAGTTACAAACGATGGAAGGGTTGCACCACATATACTAGCCATTGTAGTTGTGACAGTATTATAGTTTGATGGAACGACTAATATCATCCTTTTTACGAAGTTAATGAAAGCTTAAACCGATATGTAAATGATAAATTAGAAAACAAATCGCATCAGAAGTTCGAGGTGTCCATCCATCTTTAAGTTTTTTCTATCTTAGCTTATACTCTTGTTCATGCGTTGCTATGTTTGTGTATCGATGAAAATATTCTAAATTAGTATGCACACTTTAATTTCTTCTTAGTTGTGATCCTTTGTGGGCTTTATATTATTTATATGATTTCTTCGCGGTTGCAGATCTTGTGGATACGAACTCAAACTCTATTCATGCAATCGAAATATGACAAATATCGGTTCCAAGTACACTAAGGTTATCAAGAAAGAAGTCATATCCTTCTTCGCAATTGATAAAAATTCTCACACAACGACGTGGTTAGTTACATACCGTATTTCCTCCCCAATTATGGGATTTAAAAATAGTTTAATTTTGTTCAGTTAAGATGAAAAAAGGTACAGGGATCTGATAAAAAAATTCCTAAGTAAAGAAAAAAAATCTTAATTTGTACTTAATCGAGTACCGATGCACAAAAACTCAAATCATATATATTGCATTAAATTAACATTATAAAAGACTTAAACTTAAAAATGCACATACTAAACAAACACATTCCTTGTGATACAGAAAGACCTCTCCCGTAATATCCTTACAACATATGTTGGATGGCTATCTCACATGTGGAGCGCATTGGATTTGGGTCGCTACAACAGACTCTACTTTAATATCCTTACAGCAGACGATCCCATTCTATAGAAGGATCGTTCGCAACATGCGAGGGTGACACATGCGGCGCTCTAGCCATTTGCATGGGAAATGACCGCTGCGAGGTGAACATAAAAATTGGAGAGAGGTTAGAATTGGAAGGGGAAATTGTGGAAGAACCTAATGGAGGTCGACAAAACTCAGGGGTATAGAGGGAGTTTTTTCGGGGAAAAAAGTTATGATGTTAGGTGGAAGCTCTTCCTTTAATTATGTTATGTTATGGATAGGTTGACAATTCAAGTGAGGTCATATTTCGGGCCAATCCACAAGTAAATTGATTATATGAGTTGTATCTATACAACTCGTGTACCTTCATGTAAATTTCACAGCAGCCCCACAAGCCTCCGGATTCCCGCGCCCCGCCATACCAACCAGCAGGCGGAAAACTAACGAGCTGTATGCGGGAACTTTACATCACGGCCCTTAAATATTGTTTGACTACTATAACACCTATACACTGTAATTACAACAGAATTCCTATAATCTTATTTTATTAGACACGATGCCCTTATCGAAGGATTTCTGTGCAGAACTTAGCAGGAGTGCAGTGGTCGTGGTGTAAATTACCAGTGTCGCTTGGCGTGGTTACAAAGATTACAGGGATTGTAATTAAATTAGAAAAGAGTTCAGGGTGCATAATATAAATCCGTATCAAATTATATATCTTCGTATATAATTATTACGAACACGCATCCAGAGATACTTTCCCAAACCTCCGAGATGGGCTCCGGCGTCGGGCCCGACGAGGAATCCGCCGCCACCCTCCTCCCCGCCGCCGTGAAGCCTCCGCCCGCGGATGCCTTCCACCTCGCCTACGCCGTATACTTCGTCCTCGGCGCCGGCTTCCTCCTCCCATGGAATGCCTTCATCACCGCCGTCGACTACTTCGCCTTCCTCTACCCCTCCACCCCCGTCGACCGCGTCTTCGCCATCGCCTACATGTCCACGGCCTTCCTCTCCCTCCTAGTCGTCATCTCCACCGCGCATCGCTTCTCCGCGCGCGTTCGCATCAACGCAGGCCTCGCGCTCTTCGCCGTCGCGCTGATCGTGCCGCCGGTGTTGGACGGGGTCATCGTGCAGGGACACCCCGGGGTTTACGGCGCGTACACAGCTACGGTCGCCGCGGTGGTTTTGTCGGGCGTCGGGGACGCGCTTGTGCAGGGAGGGGTGGTCGGTGCCGCTGGGGAGATGCCCGAGATCTATATGCAGGCCGTCTTCTCAGGGACCGCTGCCTCCGGTGAGATGCCGTTTTTATTTTTATGTTTTAGTAGTTAGATTTTGTCGCACATTCAGAGTATTCGCAAAAAAAGTGAAGATCATATCGATCCCGATCCGTCTCCTGACAAAATGTCTCATCTAGAACGGGAAGTGAAGGAAAATAATGGGATTGGATAGGAAAGGAAGGGGCGGAGAGGAGATTACAATGTTTGTTGTTTGGATGCCAGAGGAAGGTCACTATACCTTAGGAGATGTAGTATTTCGTGTTTGGAGATACAATCAAAGAAAGGGAAGAAGTGTATTTTTCTATGCTTTTATAGTTATAAACTATAGTTAATTTTAAAAATTTGCTATAGTTGGAGCAAAGGAAGAGGCAAAGGGGGCGTGGGGCGTTGAACATAATAGCCAGTAGTTTTCCCTGGGTTGGTTTTTTATTGCATCTGCTATAGTTGGAACGGAGGAGGAGACAAATAAGGTGCTGAACGGAATGAGTAGTAGCTTTCCTTGGGTTTGGTAAGGGGAGTAGATCCTCTGCTGTAGCCTGCTTTACAACAGATTCTGCTGTGCCCCTCTTCTTCTTTTTTGCGAAATCGATTCTAAAAATCCAACCACGTATACTGAAACTATGATTAATGTTTTACATATCTACCAAATTTTGCTCAAATCCGATGTTTGTAGATATTTTATCTTAGGCATCAAAGATCCTGCCCTTTTTTAAATGGGTTTTAAATTCCTTAAATGTTGACATTTTTGTTGATTGTTAAGATAAAATAGCTATAAACATCAGATTTGAACGAAATTTGTTTGGTATATAGAACTTTAATCATAGATCCAATCTTACATGGTTTGATATTTGGAATCGACTTCACAATAAAAGAGGGACACATCATGCTCTATTGTAGAAAAGGCTACACAAGAGGAAATCCGATGTTTATAGCTATTCTATCTTGATGGTCAAAGATTCGATCCTTTTTAAACGGATTTTAAGTTCCTTAAATGTTGACATTTCCGTTGACCATTAAGATAAAGTAGCTATAAACATCAGATTTAAGCAAAATTTGGTAGGTATGTAAAACATTAATAATAGATTCAATATATGTGGTTTGATTTTTGAATTGATTTCGCAAAAAAAAGAAGATGAACACATCAGACTCTGCATAGAAAAGGCTATAGTGGAGGATCTGCTTCCTTGGTAGGGTAGATAGACGTTCGAGTTTTACCAACTGCATTAGTGTTTACCTGGATTTAACGTGACATGTCCTTGGTTATAACAAACTAGTCTCCACACCCATGCAAAACACGGGTAAAAATTATTGGATCTAAGAATGTGTATTTAGATATACCCACACTATTTAATTGTAAGAGTTTTAACCACGATTCCAAGATGTTTAGATGAAAATCATATCTATGACAGAATCCAAGAAGAATGAAAACATATATCCATATCTATATCTACGTTCGAAAGAAAATTGAAGTAGATATCCTTTTCCGTCAGAGGAAAAATACACGAAAAATACACATCTATATTTGCTTAATAATAGATAGATTAGCAGATAAAAATATTTTCTGTATAGATATTTTTCTTGAAGATGTATACAATCGAAAACAAATGCAAATATATTTCTATTTAATGGCACTCCTACAATGAAGTCACATCCATTTTAAAATCCAGATATGTATCCATATCCATATCTGTAAAAAGGTTATGCAATCAGAATCCATTCATAATAAATGGAAATAGTAATCATACATGTATCAGAATCTATCAACAAACGAACATGTGTGTTTTTATATGTATTTGCAAGAAAGTAAAAATAAGTATCATTATCTAATGTCATTATGACAAAAAATCCATACTTAGGCATAGATGGGAACGGCAGCATATGGATACAAATGTTTTTGCATCGAATTGCAGTTATGAACCAAGGTCGAAATGTGTACTCGTGTCAACAATAGAAAATATACAATCATATCCATGTCCCTATTGGCAAAAAAAGTAAATGAAATCACGCATTCTTTTACATTTTTTGTGCAAATTCCTTTCCATATATATAGTAGCAAGAGAAATATACAACAATATTATTGTACAAGAAAGAAAAGGTAAATGGTACCTATATATGCATGAATACATGCAAATACATGAGAATACATATCCTTATCTGTATGTTTATTTTAAAAAATACTATTCTTACCTGCAGTAGTACTTGTCAATAGAAATACATATCCATATTTTGCTTAGAGACTGCATATAATAACATACAAATATATAAATGTATTTGATTGCAATCCAGTAATGAAAGTATATCTAGATCAAAATCTGGACGTGTGATGACAAATATTTTTCATTAGGATAATTTTTTAATTTGAAATTAGAGATGAATGTTATATTTGTTAGCACGACCATACGACAACAATTATTTGAAATTAGAGACAGATGTTATAGTTGTTAATAAGACCATACAATAATGATTATTTGAAATTAGAGATGAAGGTTATATTTGTTAGTAGGACCATACAGCAATGATTATTGCAGAACGACTGTCTTAGGAGTCGGCATTTTTTAGTGCGTTTTTACAGCATATATTATGTACATAGGCTATTAATTCTTGTTATATTAAAAAATAATATACAGCAGTAAACTATGCTCTTAATGACAGTTTTATGATAAGAAGGTAGTAATTATGCTAATGACAATTTTATGATAAAATAGAGGACAGGACACAGTTGATATTTTGAAAAAGAAAAACTAATATGTCCAGTCGCCCCCTCCTTAATATATAGTAATGGAATGGAATGGAAGGGGAATTAACCAATGTTCTTTGAAGCACAAGTTTAAGGTCCGTCAATTCAAAGGTGATGCATGACATTTGTCACGTCTGGAGCAGCTTTGATAGTCCTATAAGCCATCAAACACCCAAAATGGAGGCAAATTTTGCATGTCTGCCCGGAATATGTTTTCGGTTTTAGGATGACTTAAGTTGATTCTATCTGAGTTGCCTGAGAAATACTATTCTCCGGAATTACTTCTCAATTAGTAATCTTCCTTTGTTGAGAGTGTGGTCAAGAAACGGTAGGGAAGAATATGGGTACATCAATGGAAAGACAATGCAGGGACAAATGATCATTTGATACATGTTTTATTGTTTAAAGTAATGAAAAGATGAAAGAGCATGATCTATTCAAGAGGTTTAGAGGTCTTTATATAGGACAAAACCTTAGAGAGCTCAAAGGAGAAAACAGATAAATACCCCAAAGAATATTCTCCTATAGAATATTCCTAGCACATAGAATATTCTCCTATAGAATATTCCTTGCACCTAGAATATTCTCCTAACAAATACACTCCTACCACATAATATTCTCCTAACACTCCTCATGTTGGAGCATATTTATCAATCATGCCCGACTTGGAAACAATATAGGAAAGTAGCTTCTTTGATAGTGCCTTTGTGAAGACATTTGCAAGTTGAAGGTCATTGTTGATGTGAGTAGTAGTAAGGAGTAGTAATTCTCTCAATCCTGACAGCATCACGAACAAAATGACAGTCAACCTCTATATGCTTGGTTCGCTCATGGAGCACTGGATTCGTGGCAATATATGCAGCAAATTTGTTGTCACGGTAGAGTGGAATGGGAGCAGTAACAACAATACCTAGTTCTTGCAGAAAAGTTAATAGTCACGTGATCTCGCAAGTAGCCTGAGCCATTACCCTATACTCTGCTTCTACATTAGATCTAGATACAACAGTCTACTTCTTGCTTCTCCAAGTAACAAGATTTCCTCCAACCATTATAGCATAACTTGTGGTGGAGCGCCGATCCTATGTTGAGTTTGTATAATCGGCATCAACATATGCAATAACATCGGTGTATCCATTTGCTCCATAGAAGAGGCCGCACCCTGGTGATTTCTTCACGTATCGTGGAATCTGAAGAACATCTTGCTAGCGACTGTAACAAGGTTGCTCCATGTGTTGACTAGCTCTGCTGATTGTATAGGAAATATCTGGTCTGGTGACAGAAAGGTAAAGAAGTTTGCCAACCAGGTTTCTATATCAAGTGACATCTTCGAAGATAGGATCAGAGGATGTGAAGTGTTTCTTAGGATCTGTAGGAATGCCAAATGCCAACGGGCTTGCATCCAAGTAATCCGGCTTCCGTAAGAATGTCCCGACAGTATTTCCTCTGTGAGTGATGAAGATCCTTTGTAGTGCGTAGTACTTCTATGCCCAAGAAATATCCTAGTGGACCAAGATCCTTGGTAACAAATACCTTCTGGAGGAAGGCCTTGGTCTTTAGTATCACTTTATCATCATCACCTGTGATAACCATATCATCCACGTAGACTGCAAGAATCACAATACCAATTGTTCGTCTTCTGACAAATACAAAGTAATCACAATTTGTTCTCTAAAAGCCAAGAGTGTTGATCTCTGCAGTAAGTCTGTCGAACCATGCCCTTGTTGATAAGATGAACAATGGTCAGAACACCCTACAGGAGGCAGGATGGCGCCATCAGACTCTGATAATGAGGTTTACATGCCACCTCCTCCCACGTCTTTGTCTTCTCCTTCACTTGTGCATGTTGTACCAACATCGCCGCCGCCACTACCACCACCTTCTACCCAGTCCCACATTGTTCCACCATACCAAAATTCTATACCCGTACACCTATCTCTGCTCATGGTAATCGCCCGTCATCCAGCACGCCTCAGGTTTGTTTTGATAACATGATTTTTAATGATGGGTCTGGAGATATATCTGTGCAGGGATCTTTGCATGGAACTAGCCCTCACATGGTTGATGCTTCTGATGACCTGGATGTGCCCATCACTTTAAGGAAGCAAAAGTGTACTTATGTCTCTTATCTCATTATGTCCCAGGTGTCCTTTCATCATCTGACAGGGGACTTTCAGAGATTTGCAGTTGCTCTATCCATCGTGGCTATTCCACAGAATTACCAGGAGGCTCTGAACGATAGTTGTTGGCGACTAGCGATGGAGGAAGAAATGTCTGCCCTGCAATCACGTGGTACCTGGAGTTTGGTGTCTGCTCCTCCTAAAGCCTCTGTCGTCAGTTGCAAGTGGGTATTTACTGTTAAACACCATGCGGATGGGAGCCTTGATCATTACAAGGTAATATTAGTAGCTCGTGGATTTACTCAGACCTACAACGTAGACTATATGGACATATTCTCTCATGTTGCGTGTCACTCCACTTTACGGGTCCTTTCAGTTGATGTGATATATGATTGGCGTTTGTTTCAATTAGATGTTAAAACTGCATTTTTGTATGGAGATCTACAGGAGGAAGTCTACATGCAGCAACCTCCAAGGTTTGCTGCTGAGTGGGAGTATCAGCAGCTTTGTAGACTCCATAAGGCAGTATATGGCATTAAGCAAAGTCCAAGGGTTTGGTTTCAGAAGCTATCGGAGTTGGTGGAAAAGCAGGGGTTTAAGAGATCAAATGTAGACCACTTACAGTTTGTGCAAAAGACACCTAGAGGTATTGTTGTTATTATGGTTTATGTGGATGATATTCTCGTTACAGGAGATGATGCGCAGGGGATAAAAAAATAGCAAAAGAATTTCTGGATCGTCAATTTATTACAAAGGAATTGGGCAATCTAAGGTATTTCTTAAGGTCAGAATTTGTTAGGAATGCGCAGGGTCTTGTGATGACCTAAAGAAAGTATGTTACAGATATGCTTGCTGAGACAATCATGATTGGTTGTCGACCATCCACTACAACTATGGATCCTAGCATGAAACTATATGATGATGATACAAAAGAGGTTGGCAAGAGGAGATACAGAGAGATTGTGGGGAAGCTTCTATTATTACTATTACTAGACCTGACATCTCATATGCAGTGAGTCGGGTGAGCCAATTCGTGGAGCAACCCCGACAGGTACATATGGATGCTATATACATTATACTATGATATCTAAAGTCTTCTTCAGGTGCAGTATTATTATCAGGAAAGGAGCAACTCTTTCTGTTTCTGCATGTGCTGATGCAGACTATGTAGGGTGTACTAAGGATAGGAAGTCTACGTCTGGCTATGCAGTATTCCTTGGCAGTTCTCTTATTTCTTGAAAAAGTAAGAAACAAACGGTGGTGGCTAGATCGAGTGCAGAATCTGAGTATAGGGCTATGGCACAAGCAAGTACAGAAACGATGTGGGTTCGAGCAGTGCTAGCAGACTTTGTATATAAATGTACCTCTACCTTGCAGTTATAATGTGATAATCAGGCTGCCTTGTTCATTGCAAACAATCATGCATTCCAAGAAGCATATTGAAGTAAACTGCAATTATACTAGAGACATAATTCAGGAGAGCTTAAATTCTACCTTCAATGTCAGTACAGGAGAGCAAACGACAAACATCTTAACCAAGGCACTACTCAGATGGCCATTTCAGAAGTGTTCTTCCAAGCTGAGCATGATTGACATCTATGCTCCATCTTGAGGGGGGGGGTGTAGAGATAATTCTACTGAGTATTAGTTTCTTATTTTTATTTCTTCATGTCTATCTTATGTAATACCCATAGGTCTCTCCTCTATATAAGAGAGTCTAGGGTTCCACAGAATAAATATCGTTTCTATTTTTCCCAACAAACTAGATCTCCCAAGATCTCTCTACTTCCTTCTCCAATGAAAAGCTTATAGAAATATTGCTTCCATCTAGTATCTATATCCTTTTGAGTAACAAGCACATGTCCTTCCTTATCCTTAATGCATTTCACTTGAGAAAGATATTTGGTCTTTCTTTCTGTTTCTTTGACAAATCTGAATATATTCTTTGGGCCCTTTTAGAGTCAAGATTTTTGTACCAAACTTCATAAGCTTTTGACTTTCCTGCTTTGTTATTTTGTAGTTTGTGACAGTTTCCTCTGTACTATCCTTATACATAACTTTAAAGCAAGTTCTTTTAATTTTAAGCTTCTCTTGCACCTCTTCAATTCACCACCAAGCCTCCTTTTTACCTGGAACTCCTTCCTTTGACTCGCCTAGCACCTCTCTGGCTATCATTCGGATGAAAAATGAGACAAATGATCCAAAAATATTGTTCAACAAAAAAAAAGAAGATAGTGATCATTCAAAGAAAAGAATGACTGAAAAAAGTTATTTACTCCACTTGCTCTCCCAATTTGATTGATGATTCTCACATGTTTGATTAGTAAGGGAGAAAGAGAGAGTGAAAGAGTTGGGTACAAGTTTCTTCTACTTGAAGACAAAAATTTTTCTCCTATCCACTCTATGTTTGTGCCCCCAAAAGAAGATTTCCTATTTGAAGTTACCACTTGAAAATCCTTCGTAAGGTCCCTATACGTGAGAATCAATCTCGACTTCCATGTAGGAAATATACCTTTCTCAAAGTTTTCATATAGGAGAGGTACACTCTCGAGATCTTCGTGTAGAAGAGGGTCGTTCTACTTTTGATGTTTTATATCAACTGCTATTACTTTGGATGGACTTCTACTATTATTGTAGAACTATATTTTATTTTTTCCTATTTCATGTATTTTTACTTCTTTTTCTCTATTATGTAATTTGACCAGTTGTTCTCTCTATACAAGAGAACCCTGAGGCCTCTTAACAATTCAATTCATGATTTTATTTCCGCATGGTATCAGAGTGGCGGTCTTATACCATGATCGAAGCATTGTGCCCTAGTCCCTCCTTACCTGTCAGCCACCTCTCTCCACCTGTGTGCTCGCCGCTGCTGCCGCATGCGGTCTCGTATACCGCCCCTTGACTATTGTTCGGTGCTATCGATCACCTGTGTCGCCCTCCAAGGCAACCAACGATGAACATTCCACACCACCCCTAGAGATCTAATGGTGCCACCAACACCGTTATAACCCACCCTCGGACCGTTAATGGAGCTCCAATCGCCTGTTAGGGCTTCTAGGCACTGCCACCAGCAATCTCGAGAGCCCCTCCAGGCGCTTACACCCTTCGTTCTCTCATCGGCATCTGTCCAATGTCCGAGGAATTTTTACATTCTGATTTTGGCCGGAAAATGCGATTTCAAACTGTTAAATCACCTTTCCAACCCTAGCGAGGACCTGTTTTTTAAGAGGAATGGTTGTGGTATAAGCATGCACCCACAACCAATTCACATATGATTGTATAGACACCCTCAAGTCTATCTACAACCCCAGTTATATCTATTCTTGATCCCTTTATCATCATGTCAGAAATCAAGGGTGACATCTTCTCCTCATTCGGTGCTTTCAGGGCCCTAGCACCCATTGTGAAGATGGATGGAAACAATTACGAGTTATGTTCCATACAGTTTGTGACCCTCATGCAATGTAATAAAGAGAAGCACATTCTGATACAACGAGAGTCGTCCAACTAGATTGTGTCATATGCTTCATGAAAGCAAGATGACACACGTATATATCTGACTCTTTGGGACTCTCACCACGGAGATAGCTAATGATATTTTGCATCAACCCATTACCAAGACAATGTGGAACACGCTTGCTTCCACCTATGTTCAGGCGTAGAATGAGGCCAAGATTTTCTATTACAGTTCAATATCTTCACGATCAAGCAAAATGATCGTCCTCTGCATGACTTCTATTCTTTGCTTCGAGGCATGTTCGAGAAGCTACACAACTTCATACATGTGACTACATCTAATGAGCAACAAATGACACGCAAGAACACCACGATGGTTGGAGTTTTCTAGCTACCCTAGATCTTGAGTATGAGGCAACACACACCCAACTTCTCACAAGAGAAGCTATACCTCCGATGGAGGAGGCTTATAGCCGTTTGAGGAGGATCACATTGCCACTATACAAATGTCCTTAGCGATGACTGCATCTCGCCTCAAGGTAGGTATTTCTCAGTTCAAAGGATGTTGTGCATGTGGCAGATGAGGTGGACGTCGGTATGGTCCATGCATATACTGTCATTGGTCAGGTCATTATGAGAAGACATGCTATCTGAAGCATGGATACCTTGCTTTTGCTCATGTGGCTGACAGGTTAAGCCTACGGCCACTCAGCTCCTACTACAAATCAAAAGTTGGATAATATTGTCTCACGTCTGAGGGAGATGTTGACTCATGTTGCCGCCGCGACTAGTGCACCTACAAGTCTTTTAGATGTTGCAACTTCTACCAAAGCCTCTTTTAGCTCCGCGGGTATATCTTATGCTCTTACTAGTTGTTACAGGGCAGATATGACAGAGTGGATCATGGATTTGTTGCATCTTACAATGTGTGGAGACAAGATTTAGTTTGCTTCATATAGATCCTTCCCTCCATGTAGATCAGTTGTCATTGTAGATCGGACTCATTCCCCTATTACAAAACATGTGCATGTCTGTTTGACGTCGTCTATGTGCTTGCAGAATGTGCTACATGTACTCGATTTTTTGATGAATTTATTATCTTAGTCAAATTCCTAAGGACTTGTATTGTCGTGTTATTTTTACCCATCTTCTCGTGTATTTCGGGACTACTCACGATAGGGTGATTAGATGTGGCGTGAGCAAGGGGTCTCTACAGACTGTTCCAGTCTCAATATGCTGGTGCTTCTTCCATTCCTACTGGATTGGTCTCTCCTTACATGTGACATCTGCATCTTGGTCACCTTTCTCTGCAGAAGTTGTGTCATGTCTTCTCATAGATATCCTTTAGTCCATATTCCAGTGTAAGGCTTGCCAGCTTAGGAAGCATCGTCATTCTTCTTTTCCTGTTGGTTAGAATCATAGTAGCGGTAGTTTATTTGAATTAGTTCATTTTAATATTTGGGGTCTCAATCGTGTTTCTGACCATCAGGAATACATGTTTTATCTTGTCGTTATGGATGATTTTTCTAGACTGTTAAGTCTGAGGTTGGGTATGTCATTCAATCCTTCATTAATGAATATTTTTCTGCTATTGTTAAATATGTTTGTGCTATCAATGCCTTGGAGTTCTGCACTTTACGGCTTTATGAGTTTTTCAGGTTTCCGGACATATACACTAGATTTCATGTACGTACACTTCCTCGCAAAATGTGTCGTTGAATGCAAAAATCATCATTTACTTAATGTGAGCAGGACCCTCCTAATCCGGAGCAGTGCTCCCCACTCTTTTTAGGACGATGCGATTCTCACTGCTTTTTACTTGGTGAATCCTTTGTCGTCCTGTGTTAGGAGGGAAGATTCTTTTCTTGATTGCATTTTTCGAGAATGATCTTTTCTCTCTTACACCTTGCATGTTTGACTATACGGCATTCGTTCACCATCTGACTTATGGTCGTGACAAACTCCCCCTCAAAGCTATCAAGTATATTTTTATGGGTTATTCTCAGACTTAAAAGGGATACCAATGCTTCGATCCTTTTTGACGAAAGTACTGCGTCAGTGCTGATGTCACTTTATTTTTAAGTCGGTTATGTATTTTTCCCCTACAGTTGACTGGTTGACTCCATCTGGTTAGAGAAGGTCTACATGACTCCTCCTACGCCACCTCTACCACCAACTCCACCACCACCTCCATCACCTCTCCCACCTCCTAGTTCTTTGGCTCGGTCTATGTCACATTTTTACATTCGCAGGCCACCTTCTATAACCCTTGCTCACAAGCCTTCCCCATCATCTAGCACTCTTTAGGTATATTCTGAGCATTTTGTTTCCACTGATGGTACTGGTGATTTGTCTATGTAGCATGCTACTTTACAGGATAAGCAGATGACTTCTTTGGTGTCTACTTTACAGTGCACAGATGATACATATGTTCTTGATGTGTCCATTGTTCTGCGGAAGCGGAGGCATATGTATGCCACACATCCTCTCATTATTCATTTTCTTTGGGGCATATTTCAGAGGATTTCATGAGGTTTGTCATGGATCTATCAGTTGTAGCGATTCCATGGACACATCAGGAGGCTATGCGAGACAGTCATTGGCATCTTGCTATGGAGGTGGAGATGGTTGTGTTGCAGTCACGTGGCATTGGAGCTTGGTTACTGCCCATTCAGGAGCTTCTGTGGTTGGATGCAAATGGATGTTTACAACGAAGTATTGTGCAGATGGTAATATTAGTGATGCAGCCAAGACCCAAATAAGAAAAGCCCATGTCATTGCAACAATTAAAGAAAAGTTCAAGGGACTCTTTCAATTCATTAAGTCTGAGGAGTTATCATGTAATTTTCTTTTTTTATACCTTAGCCCCAAGTTTGGGCCATGTCCCTTGTATTTGCACCGAAAGATGTTTTGTCTTTAGGAAGGAGGTGCTTCTCTATAAGGGAAGGAGGCAGCAAGACGTAGAGATACAACAGAAGAGCCCAAAGACAACTTATTGCGGGCATATTGCCTCTCCTTCTTTCCTCTCTCCCTCTTCCCCCGAGTCCCCGACCCTCCTCCTTCTCCAGCACACTCTCAATCTTCCTCCAGCCCTCCCTCTTCTCCCAGCAACCCTCCAGCTCCATTCCTCCTCTCATCCCCAATTCCTCTCCCCTCCATCATCCTTCTTCTCATCCCAACCCTTCCTATTCCCTTTCCCAGCTGCTATCTCCTCCCACCTCCATTCCCTCCCTACAACGTCCTCTTTGCTTCCTTCCCAACCTTAACTCCAGCACTGCCACCTTGCCATGCTACAACCGACTGCAACGACCACTACCCATCTTCCCCGCGTGCCACCTCCCTTTTCTATCCCTTTTTTCTCTAATTATGTTAATCTTTTCTCTCTTCTAGTCTAAGTATGGATGTGTTTTCTACTTATTTTTCCAATGTTAGTTCATTTATTTCCTATTCTTGTCTGAATTGAGTTGGCTTATTATGACTCTTGTTATATGTTCTAGACTTCTGTGAACAATACTTTTGCTCCCAGTATGCTCACAATAATTTAACCATAATTTGCAATCAAATTATTACTTATGTTTTGCAATCCAGTAGTTATAATCCCACTGCAACGTAACCCTACCTTTGAGTGACTACATAATTAGGTAGTTAATCTCGATAGGGCTTCATATTTGCACATGGTTAGTCACATCGAGTATTTGAGATTGCATCAAAGTGATACTAGAGCAAAAACCGGTCCATACAAAAACATCATTACATTTTGCACTTGCATTGCATCTGTCATTTTTTTGTATGCGTACAGTTCTGCCGACTGCTTTTATTTTACTGCTTGTTATTTGGCTCTTCTAGCCATCTTTATTTTCCTGCTCATTGTACGACCATGTCGACCTCTTCTAATTTTCCTGCTTGTGGTATGACCCCGCCAACCATCTTTAATATCCTGCTTGTCATACGACTCTGCAGCTTTTTTATTTTCTACTCATTTGGCTCTGTCGACTGTCGACTGTTTATTCCTAGTCCTTCATTTGCAATTTTAATTGTTAAAATCTCTTTTTTTTGTTGCACGAAAAACAAAAACATTTGCCTTGCTTTTTTTCCCTTTTCGCTTTGTGCCCATGTGATTTTAGAATCTTATCAACGATGGCTCATAAACCTGACCTTCAGTCCATGGCACGTCTGGAAGCCATGATAGCAAACATTGGAATTGAGATCCCTCGTACAAACACTCGTCTAGGAAGCGTAGAGAGAATTGTTGCCAATAATACTCAACCATTGGAAGTTTTAAACTTTGACCTAATGGATAGACAATACAGAAAGGATCACAATTCTAGAAGCTTTAGTCGATCCTCACTAACATAAGATCAGAGTTCCCGAGACCACCGATACCGTCAACAGAATCGGAGTGATCCTAGTTTTGAGAGTGAGGCCAACAATGAACATTTCCTCGAACCAAACTCACCACACCGCTCGGGTGATGAAGATGATGAGCATAGAGAACCCCGGGGGCAACAGGAGTAGAGCGAAATCAACGAAGAGCACCTGAGCCTCGTGCTCGACATCTGAATCAAGTACAAGACTCTAATTGGGACCGTGGCATAAGGATTGATGTGATAGACTTCGATGGACGACGTGATCGAGACATCTTCTTAGACTGAATGGATTAGTTGGATCACTTCTTTGTCTGAAAGGATCTACCAAGTGAGCAGAGAGTCTAGTTTACCACACTGAAATTGAAAGGATATGCCCTGCTTTGGTGGAAACATCTTCATGAGGAATGCCACCGTCAAGGTAAAGAACACATTCGTTCATGGACTAGAACACAGAAGAAACTTCGGGAGAAATACCTACAAGAGGAGTAGCGACAGAACTTGTACAACCGCCTTCAAATCTACGATAAGGGACACATACCATTAAGGAATACACTGAAAATTCCAAGTTTTGGTGGCCCGGAACAACATGAAGGAGAGTGACTATCAACTTGTTGCCCGATTCACACATGGGTTACGGACGAATATCCAAGATGAATTATACATGTGTGATTGTTGCAATGTGGATACCGTACATGATAGAGCTATTCGAGCTGAGGCCAAATTAGGTAGGAACATCACGTGTCGCCCCACAATAATCACCTCTAGTGCCCCCATCACTACACTAAACACATTGACTTGACGAACTAGAGTCGATACTTAGGCAATTCTGAAGACAGTTGCCTCTGGGTCTTGCGTCGCTTCTGGAATGGTAACTAACCATTCCCGACTTGCTTATGTCCGGCCTGGAATCCTGGGCACTCGGCATACCATAGGACCTGACGCTTGTTTCAGGTGTTTGCAAAAAGGTCATCGGACAGCAGAATGCCCCCCCCCCCTGCATAGCTAGTGCACACCCAGTGCACGATGACCCAAATAATGACACAATCCATACTGAAGAGATTGAACTAGAGATGGAGTTTGGGTACACAAATAACAATGAAGAATGTGAGAATGTTGAGGTAGATGCTGAGACCAGTGTACCTTTTCTCCGAATAGAACACAATGACTTTGGAGTAGAAAACAACGCACCAGTAGGAGTCGTGCAACAACCCTTGCTAGCACCTAATGTTGAGGTTGATGATGCATGGTTAAGTAGGAGCATATTCCGCACCACCTGTACCTCCGATGGTCATCATTGTTCTTTGATCATCGATGGAGGGAGCATGGAAAACTTTGTAGCTAAAGAAATGATGGACAAGTTGGAATTTCAAATCCAACCCTTAGACCGACCTTATAGTGTGGCGTGGTTTAAAGGATGGACCCAAATGCCTATTCAACGTTAATGCCTTGTCAAATTTTCCATTGGACCATCCTATATGGATGAGGTCTAGTGTCTGGGATGCCCTTGGCAGATTGATCGAGATATTGAACACAAGAGAATGAAGAATAAATACGCCTTTATGATAAACAAAACACGAATTATCCTTCGACCTCAGTGTGACGTACCTAGTCCAGGGCAAAAGGCATCCACCCCAATAAGAAGTTCACAAGTTGACCACCAATACCCTATGGTTACTAGGACACCCCAACCCGCACATGAGACACTCACGGTTCTTAAAGCATCTTTCTTTCGACGCCAGCTTCACGAGTCATTGGTCGTCATTGGACACCAGTTTCCCTTTCTTTCTCTCATTTTATCTATGTTTCTATCACATGCGATTTTTGATATACATCACCGCAGCTGTACGTTTAGGAGATCCAGTACATTGTTAGATCGAATTACCTCAGCTAGAAACAAACAATTTCTGTTGTTGGAAGTTGGAACAATACAGCAGAAGCAATAACCTAACTCTTTTCCATGTTAGAGGGGGCATTATCTGCATCTGTTTACAGCATCTAAATAAATCAAGTTTAAATTTTACCGGTTTCTGATCTAAATAAGCCAGATAATTCTTAATAATTTGCTTCCAACTTCTCTTTTGTTTCTGATCTAAATAAACCAAATATTTTTTAATAATTGCTTCTGACGGTTCTTTTGTCTTACAAGGCTTACCTTGTAAACTTCTCACATCTTTGAACTAGAGCATCAAGCGGTCTTCTCCGCATGTGAACGATGATAAAAGTCGTTACCTTCATTTTATACTTTATCATGATCATGCCAACCGTTTAGAAAAATGAGCACGCCAAATTTTTATCCTATACATCTCTTTGTGATTCCCCTCCTTTATTGAGTGATCTCACATTCACTGGAACATCTTCATCTCCATTGGACATCCTCTGCTTCTGTCTATGGTGAAAGATGCAATATTTAGTGTCATTGATGGCGAGCTTCATTGCAGTTCTATAGTTTTATCCTCACCGTTAAGTAGTAGTTATATCTCATAATCTTTTTCCAAATTTAATCTATAGTCATGAAAATGTAAATTTCCAGCAAAAAATTATTTGAACTTGAATTGGTCTTGTTCTCTTACCTCAGTTACCAAATTTGATCACATATCGTGGTGTGTTCTTGCAATTCTTTCATATTATGCAGGAGTCCTTGTCTCAGTGTTGAGGATCATCACCAAATCTATCTATCCGCAGGACGCTGACGGTTTACGAAAGAGTGCCAATCTCTACTTTGGCGTCAGCATAATGACCATGGTTATATGTATCATCTGCTACAATGTTGCGGACAGGATTCCGGTAGTCCAGTACTACAAAGACCTCAAATGCCAGGCCGTGCTGGACGAAGGCAAGAAAGGACCGCTGACGAGATTGGCATGGAGATCATCCTTACAGGAGATCCTACTGAGAATCAAATGGTTCGGATTGGGGATCTTCCTCATCTACGTCGTCACCCTTTCAATTTTCCCGGGGTTCATAACTGAAGATGTGCACTCCGATACACTCAAGGACTGGTATCCCATCCTTCTGATCACATCTTACAATGTGTTTGATCTGGTGGGGAAGGCACTTCCTGCTATCTATGTCCTCAAGAATGCGAACATCGCGGTCGCTGGCTGTATTGCTCGGCTCATTTTCTTCCCTCTGTATCTCGGATGCCTGCACGGTCCGGCGTTCTTCCGAACAGAGATACCAATCACGTTCCTGACCTGCCTCCTCGGCCTGACAAACGGCTACTTTACGAGCAACCTGATGATGCATGCCCCGAAGACTGTACCTATACAGCACTCAGAACTGGCGGGGATCGCTATTGTTTTGTTCTTGGTGGTTGGTCTGGTGATGGGATCGGTCGTGACCTGGTTCTGGGTTATCTGAGAGTAACCATGGGTCCATGGCCCTCGACATGGTCGTCCATTTCCGTCACAATTGGGATGAAACGAACTGGCTTTAAAACTAGTAAGCTAGTGTACAGGTACAAGAAGGCAAGCGGCATCCCACGACGTGTTGATTATTGTTTTATGAGATTGATGCACTTGATATATCGGTCAGTCTGAATGCTGTAATGCAATACGGTATAGTGGATGTAGAAATCAAAGTGATTTGATTAAACACTCGATTAAACATTGTTTCTTAATGTAGGGAGTGTTACTGTCTGCAACTCTCTTGCATGCTCTGACAGCATTTTATCGATTACCCCTTTATATATGTATTGTAGGGTTAAGGCATGGGTCATCGGAGATTCTCATTCCGGGAGAGATTCTCATTCCGGGAGAGCCGCCTCCTCCTAGGGTTCTTGTATTTGTACTCACGTTTTCTCTCGTTATGGAACCTCCCTTTACCCGCTACACTGGTGAGGTTTTTTCATGTTTGTGTTCTTCATGATTGCCTGTGATTGATTGCATCTTTGGATCGTCTTAAACATGCTCAATAATGTGACATGAGCTCTTACCATGTGCTTAATTGTTGTTAAACTGAATTAAGAGTTTCAGCCACTGCAACAAAATTAGTCTATAGGTATTGACTAATTTAACATGCATTGTCATATCTTCCGCAGTTTAGTATATTAAAATAAGTGAAAAGGGAAGCTGCTCCACGGAGCAGCCAAGCTGGCTGCTGCGTGGGGCAGTTTCCCCCCATTTTTTATTTTTTTGAAATTTTTTTTATGTTTATTCATCTATATATACCCCCTACATGTCATTCAAATTTCGTGAGAAACGGAGACTCCTATGCCCTTCATCTAGAACATGTAAAATTTAACGGCCTGAAATTTGCTGTAAAGTACCTGTTCTAGATGGAGGGCATAGGAGTCTTCGTTTCTCACGAAATTTGAATGACATGTAGAAGGTATATATAGATGAATAAACATAAAAAACATTTAAAAAAAAATAAAAAGGAGGGGAAACTGCATGTTAAAGTGGTTAAATTTAACAGTAAATCGTTGGTATATGAATCTTTAGCAAGGGATATGACATGTGTTGCTAATTACATGAATAAAAGTTAATTTTACAACAAATAATTTGTTAAATATTTAAAATCAAAAGATACAATGTTGAATATTTAAATTATTCATTGCCATATGTCAATTCTGTTGTAGTGAGCGGATGTAAAAGGCTTAGAAAAGAAACAATGTGATCAAGATTTTGGCTGTATATATTATGTACATATACGGTGTATCTTAAACCAAATAGATGTAGTACGTAATCAATCAGGGACATGCACATCAAATCGAGGAACTGAGTGGATGTTAGCATTCCGTGGTGAACGGTCTTTGATAATGCATGAGGCTTTGCCAATTGAGAAAGATAAAGAACTTCTACGTAAAGAGTTAAAGTTAGTCCACATACAAAATACTATGTTGAGTCGGGTTTACTTTGTAATTGGGTAAATAGATTTTAGGAAGAGGACTACTTACTCAATTCTCTATATATTGTACTCGTCTTTCTTTATTAGGGAGTATTTTCGTGAAGAATGCTCTCATCTCAAGTAAGGGAAATTAGGATTTTGTGTTCCCAAGGATTTTCCACGTAAATCTGTATCTCTTTCTCTGTGTACTTCCATGCCTTAACATGGTATTAGAAATAGGTTGATCTCATGATTTTTTTCCGCTCATGGAGGTATACTTGAGGCCTCACGTCTATCATTTTTTCGTATTATTGGTGGAGCACGATCCCTTGTAGCCATGCGTCGAGAAGCGCCATTACTTGGTGGTAAGGGGTGTTAACGAAAGCTCAAGCTCGATGAGCCGGCTTCGAACTTAACCCAATAAGAGCTCGTGAGCCAGGCTCGAAAAACTATTTAATATGAGTCCGAGTTGGATAAATGACTCATTAGGGTTATCAAGCTGAGTTCGAGTTGAGGTGTGCTCAATTCGCTAACTCGACTCGATAACCCATTTTGATTTTATTAGCCTTTAGTAACATTCTCATTCTATATGTGCATACATAATGTATGAATACAAGGAAGAAGTAGTGCAACACCAACAAATTATTTGGAGTTAGTGTAGTATTTACTTGTTCTCTCTTATTTCTTAACTTTTCTCCAATTTCCCATTCCATATGATTACAAAGTAATAAAAGTTAAAAAAAAGTCATACAACCATACCCCTCCCTCTTCAAGCCTAACACAGATGGCTTCTCATCTCCCATCTCCTACATCATCTCCCATTGGGCTTATCATGTGTATAAGAAACACAACCTTTCCTAATAGCTGGAATGACTTTATAACTTCCTACTTATCTTTCGTACACAAGAAACACAAGCCACCATACACATCCCTCTCCACATTTGCTGCGCTATGGCTCCCCCTCTCCCATCTCCAAACATTATCATTATCAGCATCATCATCATCATTATTATTATTAATGAGATTGCTAATGAGTCCAGTGGTTTCTTTAAAGAAGGTTCACATACAAGGAATATAAAATCTACTTATTACAAAAAGGCTCATTAAGAGGCTCATGAGCCAACTCCACAAGTTTGAGTCAGCATTCCTGAGCTCGAAGCTTATCAAGTCCATGATTTAGTTCGAGTTTTGTTATTGAGTTTGAGATCCAGTCGGGGTTGACTCGACTCATTCAACTCGATAGACACTCCTACTTGGTGGTATTGTCTATTGGAGAAGCACCATCACCTGCTAGAGCCACATCACCAGGAGCTCTATTTAAGTATCTTCAGTCTCAAAAGGAGTCTGGGACCCCATCCCCAGGAGCTCGGAGCCTCATCTCCTTTATCACTAAGAGCATCTCACAATGCTCGATTCCACTAGATGTTTTTCTTCTGGATCAAGCCCCACTTCTCGAGCCTTTGGATCGAACACTTGGATTGCTAGGGTTGGTTGGACCTCCGGTGCTATGAGTTTTTTATTTAAATCCTCTGATCATGGTTGATTTAATTGGTGTTTTAGTGTGGAGCCCCTCTGATCTGTTGTGGCCTCGGTTGGTTGTGGCATTGTGAGTTTCCTTCTCTTTTGGCCTTCAAAATTGTGATGGTTGTGTGAAGGTAAAGAAATCATGAATTTTTAAACAATTCGAAATGATAGTATGCCACCAAGATGGATTATTAAAATGATGAAGAATATTTATTTGCCATCATATGCAGCTATGGGTGTCACCTTCAGGAGGACGAGGAAGGTATGTGTATGGTGTTGGACATGCGAGCCCACGACGAGCCATTATGTAATAAATGTTATTACGAATATATTTCCCTGATCTGAATGAAGAATAGTTAATTTGCATAATAGGTCCCCTAGTACAATTAGGGTTATGTACCATGGCCATCTTAATAATCATACAGTTATTGATTCAATTATTGAATCATAGAGGCTGGTGCTTGGATGAATATCTAAAGAGTTAGATTGAGGACTCATCAAGCACCGCCAAATGATTATTAAGAGATGATCTCCAACCTAATAAGGAGATGGAAATCCTTTCTCTGAAGGTTGATATCTAATCGACCTCTTGATGCAGGTCCTCTGCATAGGAATAGAGATTCAGAGGTGTAAGATTAGTTAGGTCAAAGAGTTGACTTAACGAGATCGAGATAACAAAAGTCCTATATCGTATGTTGTCATGAGATAGGCATGCATCCTCTGATCGGAGACAGATGTGTTACTATATGTCTGAGTATGTACATTTGGCAGACCGATAGGTTGATGACCTAACCAAGGTCTATACACCGACGCGCTGGTGTGCATGTAACGGCATATGAGTAATACGACCTCTTAAAGAGATCATACAGGTTCACTACTGGACCGGAAATATGAGCTCACTCATGAGATATTGAGAAGAATCAAATTCAGTGCACGGTCGTCTTGCTTCGGAAGCTTAACTGAATTTGTAGGTTTGATATATACTTTTGGAAAGTATATAATCAAGACCTAGGTATGATATATGCTTTTGGAAAGTATATGACCGATACCGACTTCCAATGATCAAATGAGAAACTTCATGATAAAACCATGAAGTAGACAATGTAAAATTGATCTAATATTTCGGGTTTATTTGGAGTCTTCCAGTATGAAGGATGTACATATATTGGGAATAGGTGATGTGATCATAAACGATTGTATAACCATGACATTTCCATTCCCAGTGAGTGATGAATATGGTCTGGATTTTAGTGACTCATCTTAATAGAGAAGTGATCTGATCTTGGTCCAAATGTTGTACATTGATATGAATGTGATTCAGATGTAATGAGAAGATTAGATTTGCAGTATTGATTTAATCAAGCATCTATGGAAGGCCCGAGATCTGGGTTTGAGATGCGATCTCAATATCCAAGTCACTATATGTGGAACAATACAATCGCCCTATCCTTATCTCTAATTATTCGCTAAGAAAGCGCAATATCCTTGAAAGAGTTCAATATAATTTCATTGTTGATATTATATAATCGAGCATTGAGAATATTGATAATTAAATGTGATTTAATTATCATGAATAATATGAATTGGATTCATATTATAGAGAGTTATCATAGATATTTAAATGTGATTTAATTATCAAAGATGTAAATAATGTGAATGTGATTCATATTATTTGAAAATATGAGAATAGAGATCCAAGATGATTAAATATGATTTAATTATCATGGATATGAACAATATGATAGTGATGGATATGGAGAAATTCTCAAGCGCATCACGGAAGCATGATGATCGTATCACATACGATCACGAGCGACTAGTCGCACTAGTTGCTCGGTGCAGCAAAATTTTAAAAATTTTAAGAGGATGAAATCACATGATCCAAGAATATTTCTTGAATCATTTATTCTGACCACATCAAAGATATGGAAATACCTCTTGAAGTGTGGTTGCGATCTAGCCTCTAAAGGAAGAAACCTCATGTCTCAAGTTTGATCTGTCGGAGGAGATGCTTGCGAGCGCGGGGATGAGTCATGTGCTTCTCGCAATCCAAGTTGATGTCCCAAGCAATGGATCTCCTGATCTCGTCTCACAAGATCGAACGCCTTCTTCACGAGCACCACGCACCAAAGAAGACGGAGAGCCAATGGTCGTCGAAGCGGAGCACAATGGCAAGGCGATGACGAAGATGACCTTCTCTCTATGAGGGTGGACGGCCACTCAAGATGAGATAGAGAGGGTATGCATGAGAATGAGAGAGGGAGAGAGACACTTTGATGTGATTTCGTTTATCGCTTGAAGAGCAAGGATTGCCCCTTCTTATATAGGGTTTTGGGAGTCGACGGATCCCAATCCATGGATAACATATAATCAACGGATGAGATTGATTTGTGTTTCTATTAATGGCTAAGATGTTATTGTAAAAATACAACAACAAATGATTTAATTAAATTAATTTTCATTGATAAATCAACAAAATTAATTTCAAATTAAATCATCTTTGATTAGAGAAAAGATAATGAAGAGACTAGAACCAATCCCCTAAAAAGAGGGGACGATTACTCTTCTCCTCATGGAGAGTTGTAGTTGTCCACTTCTCTTGGGTGGACTTGGTCTATCTCGTCTAATTATCATGCGATCTCATTATCTCATGACATATCATGATCTCTTGTCGATAATATTTTCACCAAAATAATTGCAAATTATCTTGTGGAAAATATCAACCATGCCATTGAAATTATATGAATCTCATTCAAAACACAAAACAAAAATGTAATTATATTTTCAATTAATCCTTTTAATCCGAATCTAATCCACATTAATAACTAATCAACAAATATAAATTACAAAAGTCTCTCTCTCTGATATATTATAAATCTCATTTACAATATACATGGACAATTGGATAGTACTATCCACATTATCCATATCCACAATAATTAAATCTCATTTAATTACATTGGATAATCATTCTATGCATTCAAATAATGCGAATCAAATTCACATTATTCATGATAATTAAATCTCATTTAATTATCCATTTCTCATTGCTTATACATAATTCAACTTTAGAATTATTCTTGAACTCTTTCAAGAATAATGCACGTTCTCCGCAAATGCTTGGAGATAAGGACATGACGATTGTATTGTACTACGTATAGTGACTTAGATATTGAGATCATATTTCAAATCCAGATCCCAAGGACCTCTCACAGATGTTTGATTTAATCAAGGCCGTTAATATAATCTTCTCATTGCATCTGAATCTCATTCATATTAATGTCCACCATTTGGACCAAGATCAGATCACTTCTCAACTGAGAGGAGTCACTAAAATCTAGACATGTTTCATGACTCCCTCAGAATAGAAGCATAATGTTTATGCAATCGCTTAAGATCATATCACCCTCAGGTATTCCTAATACCTGTACATCCTGCATACTTGAAGAATTGTGATCATCCCGAAGATATGGATCAACTTCACACTTCCATCTTCAAGGTTTGATAATTAAGTTTCTCATTCTTGGTTATTGGGGTTTGGCATCGATCATATGCTTTCCAAAAGCATATATCATACCTTCAAATTCTTGTCATGCTTCCGAAGCATGACGACCATGCATGGAAGTTGTTCCCAATACCTCATGAGTGAGCTCTTGTCTTCCAGTTCACAAGTGAACCTGTATGATCCTTTGAGAGATCATATTACTCATATGCCCTTGCATGCACACCAACGCGTCGGTGTATTGAACTTGGTTAGGTCATCAACCTATTGGTCTGCCAAATGTACACACTCAGACATATAGAAACACATCTGTCTCTAGTCAGATAATGTGTGCATGTATCGTGACAGTATATGATATAATACTTTGGTTATCTCAATCTCGTTAAGTCAACTCCTTGACCTAACTAATCTGACATCTTCGAATCTCTATTCTTATGCAGAGGACCTGCATGAAGAGGTCGGTCAGATATCAGTCTATGTAAGAAAGGATTGCCATTTCCTACTCAGGCTAAAGATCATCTCTTAACAATCATTTGACAATGCTTGATGAGTCCTCAATCTAACTCATTAGATATTCATCCAAACACCAGCCTTTATGATTCTATTATTGAATCAACGGTTGTATGATTATTAAGATGGCCATGGTACATAACCCTAATTGTACACAGGGACCTTATAGTGCATTCATTCACTTAATCTCAGAAAGGGAGTGAACCAATCAATAACTTTTATTGATAAAACATATATTATAATAACATTTATTGTAAGAATGGTTCGCCTCGGTCTCACATAGCTAACAATCTCCCACTAGCCCTCAGAACCATTCAGGAACAATCCTTAAACACGTACCCATTACATGCTGGTCAAAAACCTTCTGTGTCAGAGGTTTGGTAAGAGGATCAACAACGTTGTCGGTAGTATACTTACCACTATATCTCTAGCAAGATCTGGGATCTCCTCTTTATCTTTGTCACATCCCAATAATATGAGAACCTGTGACTCGAATAAAGAGAAGCGGGAACACATTCCGCATTGAAGTCCAACTTGCATTTCCCAACTCGGTCTTTAAACACCCGAGCCCGCCACCCCTAGGCGATGTTGACCCATTGTTAATTGAACCAACCATCAACATGCTTAATACTCGCTATACGTAATCCAATATCGCCCCAATATTATGAGGACCTGATATTGAGGCCACTACGTATAGGCCTTACTCTTTCGAGAAACAAAGAGCTCGATCCAAATGGATTGTATGCAGGAGCTGTTACTTCGGATAGGCGTCTCCGGCATACAATATTTGACGATGAAACTCTTCGCCTTGATGAGAGACCATGGATATCACTTATGTAGTCCTCCACCTCATATTCAGATTTTAATTAATTATCATGAATCATATTCATGTAATTAATTTTTCCAAGGAAAATACACATCTATCATAATAGAGTGTATTAATTAGATATAATTAATTTAATTTCATTAAATCAATTATCAATCCAATTCAATCATCAAACTTGATTATTACTTGAAATAATGGTATTATCGCAAAGTACGTATTATTCGAATTTTAATAATTAGAAAATACATCATGATCTCTCAAGCATAATCTGTTCCCTACCCGCTGTCATGGTCAGTACCGACAGGAGTGGGACAAACCGCACACGGTGCAACCTTCCACCCCAACGCTCCCCGACTAGCACCATATCTGCCTCGGGAAAAAATAATGCCGATTCAATCACTTTGTACTTGATATGATCATTGATTTTTCAACCGAAATTATACCATATAGTAATAATCAAAACTATTTTGATTATAAGAAAATTTTCTAGACAAATTCTCAAAATCTATTCAAGTAACAAGTTTGATGAAAGTGTATCAAGTAGCCAATTAGTGATCTAGATCCATTCTAATCATTCATTGGTTAAGGCAATGTCATTTAAGGGAACAATTATTATTCTAATATTTCTCAAATGTTATCCATAATTATTCCAGTAAATTAACCATTAATTTCACAAGATTCTTAAATGACAATCACAAGATTCATGGTTGACTATGTAATTTTCAGTAGTAAGCCCTACTCACTAAAATTAACATATCTCATCCATTTTAAATCCAAATTAAGAAAAAAATTTCTAGAGTTTGATAATTTTATTTAAAATAGAAACCATGTGATGCGCAAATATTTTTAGGTATTTTAAAATAGCAATTAATATCTTAATTGCATCATTATTCGCCATCCTCGAAACAATGGACATATGGTCATTAAAATGATCATAACTCGAGCAAACGAAATCTAAATTTTGCAAACTTAGATTCCATGTTTTCCTTCTTTAATGAGTAACATTTTCCATGTGATATATTCAGGTTTAAATATTTTTAACATGGCTGCAAAAATATCACAATATAGGGTGACGAAAATTGAAATGCGATAAAAATTTTCACGAACCCCAACAAGCCTAAATCTTTGTAGGTTCATGGATTGTATCCTAAACCTTCAACCTGGATTTGATACCACTTGATAGATATGGAGAAATCCTCAAACGCATCACGGGATCTTGATGATCGTATCACATACGATCACGAGCGACTAGTCGCACTAGTTGCTCGATGCAACGGAATTTTAAAAATTTTAAGAGGATGAAACCATATGATCCAAGAACATTTCTTGAATCATGCCATCTAACGACATCAAAGATATAGAAATACCTCTTGGAGCGTGGTTGCGATCTAGCCTCTAAAGGAAGAGACCTCCTGTCTCAAGTCTGATCCGTCGAAGGAGAAGCTTGCAAGCACGGGGATGAGTCGTGTGCTTCTCGCAATCCAAGTTGATGTCCCAAGCAACAGATCTCCTGATCTCATCTCACAAGATCAAATACCTTCTTCATGAGTGCCATGCACCAAAGAAGACGGAGAGCCAATGGTCGTCGAAGCGGAGCACAATGGCAAGGCGACGACGAAGATGACCTTCTCTCTATGAGGGTGGACGGACCCTCAAGATGAGATAGAGAGAGGGTATGAGTGAGAATGAGAGAGGGAGAGAGAGACTTAAATGTGATTCGTGTTTCGCTCAAAGAGCAAGGATTGCCTATTCTTATATAGGGGTTTGGGAGTCGACGGATCTGTAATCCATGGATAACACACAATAAACAGTTGAGATTGATTTGTGTTTCTTTCAATGGCTAATATGTTATTGTAAAAACACAACAACAAATGATTTAATTTAAATTAATTTTCATTGATAAATAAATAAAATTAATTTCAAATTAAATCATCTTTGATTAGAGAAAAGATAATGAAGAGACTAAAACCAATCCCCTAAAAAGAGGGGACGAGTACTCTTCTCTTCATGGAGAGTTGTAGCCGTCCACTTCTCTTGGGTGGACTTGGTCTATATCTTCTAATTATCACGAGATCTCATTATCTCATGATATATCATGATCTCTTGTCGATATTATTTTCCAAAAATAATTGCAAATTATCTTGTGGAAAATATTAACCATGCCATTGAAATTATGTGAATCCCATTCACAACCCAAAACAAAAATATAATTATATTTTCAATCAATCCTTTTAATGTGAATCTAATCCACGTTAACAATTAATCAACAAATATAAATTACAAAAGTCTCTATCTGATATATTATAAATCTCATTTTACAATATACCTAGATAATTGGATAGTAGTATCCACATTATCCATATCCACAATAATTAAATCTCATTTAATTACATTGGATAATCATTCTCATGCATTCAAATAATGCGAATCAAATTCACATTATTCATGATAATAAATCTCATTTAATTATCTATTTCTCATTGCTTAGACATAATTCAACTTTGGAATTATTCTTGAACTCTTTCAAGAATAATGTGCTTTCTCCGCACATGCTTGGAGATAAGGACATGGCGATTGTATTGTACCATGTATAGTGACTTGGATATTGAGATCATATCTCAAATCCATATCCCACGCACCTCTCACAGATGCTTGATTTAGTCAAAGACATAAATCTAATCTTCTCATTGCATCTGAATCTCATTCAGATCTATGTCCAACATTTGGACCAAGATCAGATCACTTCTCAGCTGAGAGGAGTCACTAAAATCTAGACTTGTTTCATCACTCCCTCAGAATAGAAGCTTAATGGTTATATACAATAATTTAAGATCACATCACCCTTAGGTATTTCTAATACCTGTACATCATGCATCCTGGAAGACTTATGATCAACACGAAGATATGGATCAACTTTACACTATCATCTTCAGGGTTTGATCATCAAGTTTCTCACTCTTGGTCATTGGGATTTGGTACTGATCATATGCTTTCCAAAAGCATATATCATACCTTCAAATTCTTATCATGCTTCTAAAGCATGACGATCGTGCATGGAATTTTTTCCCAATACCTCATGAGTGAGCTCATGTCTTCTGGTTCACAAGTGAACCTGTATGATCCCTTTGAGAGATCGTATTACTCATATGCCCTTGCATGCACACCAGCGCGCCAGTGTATTGACCTTGGTTAGGTCATCAAACTATTGGTCTACCAAATGTACACACTCAGACATATAGCAACACATCCGTCTCTGGTCAGAGGATAAGTGCATGTATCATGACAATATATGATATAGGACTTTGGTTGTCTCGATCTCGTTAAGTCAACTCCTTGACCTAACTAGTCTGACACCTCCGAATCTCTATTCCTATGCAGAGGACATGCATCTAGAGGTCGGTAAGATATCAACCTATGTGAGAAAGGATTGCCATCTCCTACTCAGGTTGAAGATCATATCTTAACAATCATTTCCTCAATCTAACTCATTAGATATTCATCCAAACACCGGCCTCTATGATTCTATTATTGAATCAATGGTTGTATGATTATTAAGATGGCCATGGTACATAACCCTAATTGTACACAAGGACCTTATAGTGCATTCATTCACTTAATCTCAGAAAGGGAGTGAAACAATCAATAACTTTTATTGATAAAACATATATTACAATAATATTTATTGTAAGAATGGTTCGCCTCGGGCTCACATGGCTAACAGATAACACTATCCATAATAATCATATATATTATAAATGTGATTTATAATATATAAAAGAGATCTATTTGTGATTTACATTTGTTAATTAATTGTTGATGTGAATTGGATTCACATTAGACAATTAATTGAAAATGTAATTCACATTTTATTTTGGGTTATGAATGTGATTCACATTTTTCCAATGATAAGATTGCAATATTCACAAAATAATTATGAATTATTTTTGTAGAATAATTTACAACAAATGTTGTTGTAAATATTGGAGATTTTCATGCAATAATGTAATCTCACGAGATTACAAAAGATTCCCACCAACTCCCATCAGGAAAGGGTGAGGTAATCTCTTTTTTCCAATTATCTCCAAGTTTGATTGATTTAGTTTTAGGATTAAATTATATCGATTTATCAATACATATTTAATTTAAATTAAATTAATTTATTGTTTTGTTTTTCCAACAAAATCTTGGCCATTGAAAGAAGCACAATCAATCTCATCCATTGATTTTTTGTAGTCCATAGATTGTGATCCATGGACTCCCAAGACCCTATATAAGAAGAGGCGTCCCTTGCTCTTCTAATTTACAACAACAACGTCATATTCTCTCTCTCTCTCTCATTCTCTACATGAACTCTCTCTTTCTCTCTCTTGTGGACGTCCACCATGGAGCCCTAGAGAGAGTCCTTCTCGCTGTAGCATCATCGTTATGCTGCTGAATTGTTTGCTCATGGATCTCTATCTCCTTCAGTGCACCTTGCTCGTGAAGAATACACTAGATCTCATGTGACGAGATCAGGAGATTCGATGCTTGGATCATCAACATGGATTGCAAGAAGCACGCATTTCATCAACACGCTCGCAAGTATCTCCTCTGTCGGATCGGACTTGAGACAAGAGGTCTCTTTGTTAGACTTGTGAGCCCTGGGCGAACCATTCTCACAATAAATGTTATTGTAATATTTAAGTTTATCAATAAAAGTTATTGATGTTTCACTCCCTTTCTGAAATTATATGAATGAATGCACTAAAAGGTCCCTCTGTACAATTAGGATTATGTACCATGGCCAGCTTGATGATCATATAGCTGTTGATTCATTAAATGAATCATAGAGGCTGGTGTTTGGATGAACATCTAAAGAGTTAGATAGAGGACTCATCAAGCACCGTCAAATGATTGTCAAGTGGAGATCTCCAGCCTGAGTAGGAGATGGCAATCCTTTCTCACATAGGCTGATATCTGACTGACCTCTTGATGCAGGTCCTCTGCATGGGATTCGGAGGTGTCAGATTAGTTAGGTCAATGGGTTGACCTAACGAGATCGAGATAACCTAAGTCCTATGTTGAATGCTGTCACAGCATAGGCACGCATCCTCTGACCGGAGACAGATATATTGCTATATATCTGAGTATGTACATTTGGCAGACTAATAGGTTGATGACCTAACCAAGGTCTATACACCGGCGAGCTGGTGTGCATATATAGGTATATTAGCAATATGATCTCTCAAAGGGATCATACAGGTTCACTTGTGAACCGGAAGACATGATCTCACTCATGAGGTATTGGGACCGATCAAATTCCATGCATGGTCGTCGTGCTTTGGAAGCATGACATGAATTTGAAGGTATGATATATGCTTTGGGAAAGCATATGATCAATACCAAATACCAATGACCAAGATTGAGAAACTTAATGATTAAACCCTGAAGAAGACAGTATAAAATGATCTTGATCTTCGGGTTGATCATGGGTCTTCCAGTATGTAGGATGCACATGTATTGGGAATACCTGAAGGGTGATGTGATCATAAACGATTGTATATCCATGACGCTTCCATTCCGAGGGAGTGATGAAACAGGTCTGGATTTTAGTGACTCCTTTCAGTAGAGAAGCAATCCGATCTTAGTCCAAGTGTTGGACATTGATCTGAATGAGATTCAGATTCAATGAGAAAATTGGATTTGCGGTCTTGATTTAATCAAGCATCTGTGGGAGGTTCGTAAGATCTGGATTTGAGATAAGATCTCAATATCCAAGTCACTATACATGGAATAATACAATCGCCCTGTCCTTATCTCCAAGTATCTGCGGAGAAAGCACATTATTCTTGAAAGGGTTCAAGAATAATTCTTTTGATGAAATATCCAAGCAAGGACTTGATGATTAAATGAGATTTAATTATCAAGCTTAAATATGAATATGATTCATATTATGAAAATGATTATCTAAGATAATTAAATTGGATTTAATTATCAAGGATTAAGAGAATGTGGATAACACTATCCATGATATATGTATGTTATAAATGTGATTTATAATATACAAGAGAGAGAATTTATGTAAATAGCATTTGTTAATTAATAATGTGGATTGGATTCACATTCTATAGTTAATTGGAAATGCAATTTACTAATTAGTTTGGGTTGTGAATATAATTCACATAATATTCAATGGCATGATTGAAATATTCACAAATTAATTTGGAATTAATTTGGTGAATATTTTTGTAATTAATTAAGAAATAATAAGATAAATAAAAGGGAGCCAAATAACCACCATGCATAGGTGGCGTCACCCATGAATTGTTCATGGGTGACGCCCCCTATTTTTGAGGGTGGTTGGTTGACTCCATTTTTATTTATCACATTATCTCTTAATTAGTTAATGTTAAATTAAATTATATTGATAATGTTGCAACATTTTTTAATTTAAATTAATGTTGTTGGTTTTAACCAACAACAATCATAGCCATTGATTTAGCATGGACCAAGCATAGCCCTTGGATCCATGTGTCCCATGGATTGAGATCCATTGGATCCTAAACTAGTATAAAAGGAGGGCTAGGGTAGCCTTTCCAAACTACAACATTCTTGAGTTGAAGAACTCTACTCTCTCTCTCATTCTCGTGGGGTCTCCCTAATATTCAAGTGGCCGTCCACTTTGTGTATTAGGAAGGAGATCATTTTTGCTACGCCTCGACGCTTGGATCTTCGTCAAAGGATTGCGGGAAGGATGCGACTCATCATCGTGCCCGCAAGCGCATTCTCCGTGGGTCGGACTTAAGATAGGAGGATCTCTGCTTTGGGATCTCGCGATCACAACCACGCTTCAAGAGGTATTCCTTGTACTTTGTGGTTTGATGAAACGATCCGAGAAGTGTTCTCGTGATAATGTGGTTTCATCCTTAAAGTTAAAATTTTAATTTCCGCTGCATCTAGCATCTAGTACGACTAGTTGCTCCGATTGCATACGATGCGATCGACACGCTTCCGTGATGCGCTTTAAGGATTCACTATATCCTTCAAGTGGTATCAGAGCCAGGTTGAATAAGGTTTTGGATATGATCCATACACCTTAGACGATTTGGTTCTTGAAAGGGTTGCGAAATTTTTACTGCATTTCAATTTTCGCACCCCTGTTTAATTGAATTTTTCTGTACTGTTTAAAATATTTAAACACGAAATTTTCAATTGGATTTTGTTCCCCATTAAACAAGGAAACCATAGGACTTGAGTTTACTAAATTTGGACTTTATTTGCTCAAGATATGGCTTTTTGAATATGACTATAGTCACTGTTGCGGGAACTGTGGATTTGAACGTAATTGATGAGATAATTACGGTTTTAATCCGCCTTGAAATGCGTGAATTATCACTTGGGTTCTTTAATAAATCAAATAGGTAATCTTTGGAAACTGAGTTTGCATTTTTTGGATTTAAATTGATCAAGATAAGTTAATTTTAGTGATTGGGGGTCACTGCTGGAAATTAACAATTTTGATCTTGAACCTTGTGATATGTCATTCAATTATCATGATGAAAATTAATTGTTAATTTTCTGGAATAATTAGTGATAAATATTTGTGAAATATTTAAAGAAATAATTATTTCATTGAATGACACTTGCCTAAACTACAATGATGAGATATTAGATCTTGATCATTATTTCATCAACAAACATTGCTTTCATGAAAACTATAGTTTATCCTACAATAGTTGTAGGACAACTTTTACATGAAAAACCCTTTTGCTTGAATAGGATTGGGGATTTGTCTAGCAAATCTCCTTATAATCAAAAATGTTTTGATTTATATTATATGGTATAATTTTCGGTTGAAAAACCGATGAACATCTCAAAGTACATGATGGTCTATCTAGTATTATCCTTTCTTGAGGCGGATGTGGTGGCTAGTCGGAGAGCATTGGGGTAGCGGGTTGCAACGTATGTGTTCCGTCCCACTCTCGTCGGTACTGGCCATGACAGCGGGTAGGGACTGTATAATACCGGAGACAGACAATATGTATTTTTCTAATTATTAAAATTCGAATAATACGTACTTTGAGTATATACCTACTATTCAAGTAAAAGACATGTTTGTTGATTGATGATTGGATTAATGATTAATTTAAAATGATTAAATTAATTATATCCAATAAACACTCTATTTTGAATAGATGTTTATTTCCCTTGGAAGAATTATTATGTGAATATGATTCACGATAATTAATTATAAAATTTGAATATGAGGTGGAGGATCACATAAGTGACATCCATGGTCTTCCGTCAAGGTAAAGGATTTCGTCGCCAGTTGTTGTGTATAGGAGACGCCTGTCCGAAGTGACAGATCCTTTGCATGATTTAATTGGATCGGGTTCTTTGCTTCTCGAAAGAGTAAGACCGTATACGTAGTGACCCCAATATCGGGTCCTCATATTATTGGGGCGATATTGGATTGCGTATAGCGAGTATTAAGCATGTTGACGGTTGGTTCAATTAACAACGGGTCAACATCATCTTAGGGGTGGTGGGCCCGGGTGTTAAAGACCGAATTGGGAAATGCAAGTTGGACTTGCAAGGCGGAATGTGTTCCTGCTTCTCTTATTTGAGTCACAGGTTCTCATATTATTAGGATGTAATAAGGATAGAGAGGAGATCCCAGATCTTGCTTGAGATATAGCGGTAAGTATATCTCTTACTTTGAAAGAAAAATAAGGGAATAATCTTTCAAAGTCGACATGGCAGGACAAATTTGATTTAAAATGCCTTAATCAAATTATTCTTAAAATGAATATATAATTATTCTAATATAGTGCATTCTTAATTTCAGAAAATGAAGTTCATGAACCCACTTAGCAGGCTTCTAGAGGTCAACCAGTTGACCGGACCAAATTATTCGGATTGGATCCGAAATTTGGATCCTGTTCTCTCTGCAGAGCGTATCTCCTACGTGCTTAGCAAGGACAAGATAGCAAACCCTGTGACTGATGAAGATAAATCATATAATGATAAATATGATGAAGACCATAATCTGGCAAGGTGTTACATCCTTGGGTCATTATCCAATGTGCTTCAGAAGCAACATGTGGAAATGAACAATTGCCAAGAGATTATGTTGAATCTGAAAGAAATGTTCGGTGACATAAACCGCACACAGCGTTATAATGTGATGAAAGAGCTTATTCGCTGCAAGATGCAGGAAGGGACCTCTGTCAGAGAACATGTACTCAAAATGTTTGGGTACCTCTCTGAGCTGGAAACCCTGGGAGCCTACTTGGATTCTGAAATGCAAGCTGATTTCATTCTCCTGTCGCTCCCTAAGTCTTTCAACAACTTTGTTGTGTCTTACCACATGAACAAAGGTGACTTCACTAACGCTGGGCTGTTAGCTGCATTGAAGTCTGCAGAAGACGTCATGAAAAAGGACGGCCCCTCTGCTAGTGCAATGGTTGCACAGGTGAGAGGAAAGCGCGGGCAGAAGCAAGATTCTCAGAAGGGCCCAGCCTCGAAGAGAAAGAAGAAGAATCAAGGAGTTGGTTCATCTTCTAGTGCTTCCACACTGATGACATCGAAAAAGACCGATGTCTGTCACCACTGCAAGAAGCCGGGGCACTGGCGGCGTAACTGCCCAGATTACCTGAAGTCCACTAACAAAGGTAAAGCCCCAACAGGTATGAAATCTACTTTCATCATTGAAACTAGCTTTCTCGTTGGACGAGAAGGAAGTTGGGTTATAGATTCTGGTGCTTCTGTTCACGTATGCAATTCGTTGCATTTGTTTCAGGAAACTAGGAATCTGGAGCATGGGGAGATAGTTATCCAGATGGGATCTGATGCAAGTGTTGCAGCAGTCACCATCGGGACATGCAGACTGTCGTTATCTAGTGGTCGAGTCCTAGTACTTAAAGAATGTCTTTATGTACCTGAGGTCAGGAGGAATCTGATATCTGTATCTAAGCTTGTTAGATATGGGTACTCCTTCCTGTTCTGTAATAAATTAGTCATTAATCAATATGATAAATTTGTTGCGGAAGGTGTTCTGACTTCTGGTGGACTCTATGAATTGTGCATTAATGAATGTATCATAAATGTCACTACCACTGATAATAAAAACCCCAAGAGATCCAGGGAGAATGGAAATCATTCGAATATGATTTGGCATCAAAGGCTCGGTCATTTATCTGTTGATAGGATCAATAGATTGATAAAGGATGGACCTTTAGATTTTCTACAGGTTCAAACTTTACCTACCTGTGAACATTGTATTTGAGGTAAAATGACCAGGATGCCTTTCCGTAACAAGGTTACGAGATGCGAGGGTATTCTCAACCTAATACATACTGATGTATGTGGTCCCTTCAATACCGCGACTAGAAATGGATATCGATATTATTTGACGTTTATCGATGACCATTCACGATACGGGTTTATCTTCCTGCTACGTCATAAATCTGAAACCTTTGAAAAGTTCAAAGAGTTTAAGGCTTTGGTTGAGAACCAAGCCGACAGGAAGATTAAACGGATTCGATCTGACCGAGGTGGTGAGTACCTCTCAGATGAATTCAAGGAATACCTTAAAGAGAGTGGAATTGTCTCCAATCTCACTCCTCCTGGAACTCCCCAACTTAATGGTGTTGCTGAAAGACGCAACAGGACCATCATGGACATGGTCCGTTCAATGATGAGTAAAGCACATTTACCTCTTAGTTTCTGGGGATATGCAGTAGAGACTGCAATATATATCCTAAATAAGATTCCTAGCAAGTCTATACCAAAGAATCCTCACGAGCTCTGGTATGGAACCAAACCTAGTGTCAATCACTTGAGGGTTTGGGGATGCTTGGTTCATGCGAAGAACGTGGACGCAAGTAAGCTAGAATCTCGCACTCGTGAGTGCTACTTCATTGGGTATGTTAAAGATGGTATTGGATACCAACTTTATGACACTGAGACCCAAAAGGTTTTTGTCTCTAGGGATGTGAAATTTATGGAGGATGATTTCCTTAAAGGTCAAGACAAGAATGAAGTAGAGGAGCTCATTGAATCCCCTGAGGATTCTGAGATTCCTGAACAAGAAACTGAAGAGATAAATGAAGATGAAACACCCATACCTCTTCGAAGGAGTTCAAGGGTGGTTGCACCACCTGAAAGGTATGGATTCCATGTGTCAGGTGAGACTGACAATGATCCTTCTTCATATGATGAAGCACTTGCGGATCATGACATGGATAGATGGATGGTAGCAATGAAGTCAGAGATTGACTCCATGCATAAGAATGGTGTATGGACCCTAGAGGATCCACCTAAAGGGGTAAAACTCATTGGGTGTAAATGGATCTTTAAGAGAAAGAGGGGACCTGATGGGAAAGTAGAGACTTTCAAGGCACGGCTCGTGGCCAAGGGCTACACACAGAGAGAAGGCATCGACTACGATGAGACATTCTCTCCTGTGGCCATGCTTAAGTCCATCAGGACACTGCTAGCTATAGCTGCATATCTTGACTACGACATCTGGCAGATGGACGTCAAGACGGCTTTCCTCAATGGATACCTCGAGGAGGATATCTATATGGAGCAGCCCCAGGGCTTCATAGCTGAGGACGGTAAAGTATGCAAGCTAAAGAAATCCATCTATGGGCTCAAACAAGCTTCTCGTAGCTGGAACATCAGATTTGACGAAACCATAAAAAGTTATGATTTTGTGCAAAACCCTGATGAACCTTGTGTGTACAAGAAGCTTAGTGGGAGCGCCATTGTTTTCATCGTGCTTTACGTAGATGATATCCTTATCATTGGGAATGATACAAGAATGATGACCAGTGTGGAGATTTGGCTATCCCATACCTTCGAGATGAAAGATCTTGGAGAAGCCTCTTACATATTAGGCCTGAAGTTGTTCAGAAACCGAGAAAAGAGAATATTGGGATTATCACAACATGGATACATCAAGAAGATTCTTGAACGAGTCCACATGGATAGTTCGAAGAAAGGATTCCTCCCCTTAGGACATGGTATCCATCTGTCCAAAGGGATGGCTCCTCAAAGTGTTGAGGAAAGGAAGGCCATGGCTGGATGCCCTTATGCATCAGCCGTAGGAAGCTTGATGTATGCCATGATGTGTACTAGGCCAGACATCTGCCATGCAGTGGGAGTGGTAAGTCGTTACCAATCCTGCTATGGAGAAAAACACTGGAATGCAATAAAGAACATATTCAAATATCTAAGACGGACGCAAGATTACATCTTGGTCTATGGGGATGGTGATCTCCAAGTCTTGGGATATACAGATTCAGACTTCCAGTTAGATATTGATGATCAAAAGTCGACATCAGGGTTTGTATTCCTGTTGAACGGTGGTGCTGTGAGCTGGAGAAGCAAGAAGCAGGACACTACGGCGGATTCAACAACAGAAGCCGAATACATTGCCGCATCGGATGCTGCAAAGGAGGCGGTGTGGTTGCGCAAGTTCATCTTGGAGCTTGGCGTAGTTTCCTCTGATACTCCCGTCCCGTTACTCTGCGATAACACAGGAGCCATTGCCCAAGCAAAGGAACCCAGGTGCCATCAGAAGAGCAAGCACGTGGAAAGGAAATACCACATCATTCGGGAGATTCAAAAGCGTGGTGATATCATCATCACAAAGGTGGCCTCTGCCGACAACATTGCTGATCCTCTTACCAAACCTCTGACACAGAAGGTTTTTGACCAGCATGTAATGAGTATGGGTTTACGGATTGTACCTGAATGGTTCTGAGGGCTAGTGGCAGATTGTTAGACTTGTGAGCCCTGGGTGAACCATTCTCACAATAAATGTTATTGTAATATTTAAGTTTATCAATAAAAGTTATTGATGTTTCACTCCCTTTCTGAAATTATATGAATGAATGCACTAAAAGGTCCCTCTGTACAATTAGGGTTATGTACCATGGCCAGCTTGATGATCATATAGCTGTTGATTCATTAAATGAATCATAGAGGCTGGTGTTTGGATGAACATCTAAAGAGTTAGATAGAGGACTCATCAAGCACCGTCAAATGATTATCAAGTGGAGATCTCCAGCCTGAGTAGGAGATGGCAATCCTTTCTCACATAGGCTGATATCTGACCGACCTCTTGATGCAGGTCCTCTACATGGGAATAGTGATTCGGAGGTGTCAGATTAGTTAGGTCAATGGGTTGACCTAACGAGATCAAGATAACCTAAGTCCTATGTTGAATGCTGTCACAGCATAGGCATGCATCCTCTGACCGGAGACAGATATATTGCTATATATCTGAGTATGTACATTTGGCAGACCAATAGGTTGATGACCTAACCAAGGTCTATACACCGGCGAGCTGGTGTGCATATAAGGGTATATGAGCAATATGATCTCTCAAAGGGATCATACAGGTTCACTTGTGAACCGGAAGACATGAGCTCACTCATGAGGTATTAGGACCGATCAAATTCCATGCATGGTCGTCGTGCTTTGGAAGCATGACATGAATTTGAAGGTATGATATATGCTTTGGGAAAGCATATGATCAATACCAAATCCCAATGACCAAGATTGAGAAACTTAATGATTAAACCCTGAAGAAGACAGTATAAAATGATCTTGATCTTCGGGTTGATCATGGGTCTTCCAGTATGTAGGATGCACAGGTATTGGGAATACCTGAAGGGTGATGTGATCATAAACGATTGTATATCCATGACGCTTCCATTCCGAGGGAGTGATGAAACAGGTCTGGATTTTAGTGACTCCTTTCAGTAGAGAAGCAATCCGATCTTAGTCCAAGTGTTGGACATTGATCTGAATGAGATTCAGATTCAATGAGAAAATTGGATTTGCGGTCTTGATTTAATCAAGCATCTGTGGGAGATTCGTAAGATCTGGATTTGAGATAAGATCTCAATATCCAAGTCACTATACATGGAATAATACAATCGCCCTGTCCTTATCTCCAAGTATCTGCGGAGAAAGCACATTATTCTTGAAAGGGTTCAAGAATAATTCTTTTGATGAAATATCCAAGCAAGGACTTGATGATTAAATGAGATTTAATTATCAAGCTTAAATATGAATATGATTCATATTATGAAAATGATTATCTAAGATAATTAAATTGGATTTAATTATCAAGGATTAAGAGAATGTGGATAACACTATCCATGATATATGTATGTTATAAATGTGATTTATAATATACAAGAGAGAGAATTTATGTAAATAGCATTTGTTAATTAATAATGTGGATTGGATTCACATTCATAAGTTAATTGGAAATGCAATTTACTAATTAGTTTGGGTTGTGAATATGATTCACGTAATATTCAATGGCATGATTGAAATATTCACAAATTAATTTGGAATTAATTTGGTGAATATTTTTGTGATTAATTAAGAAATAATAAGATTAATAAAAGGGAGCCAAATAACCACCATGCATAGGTGGCGTCACCCATGAATTGTTCATGGGTGACGCCCCCTATTTTTGAGGGTGGTTGGTTGACTCCATTTTTATTTATCACATTATCTCTTAATTAGTTAATGTTAAATTAAATTATGTTGATAATGTTGCAACATTTTTTAATTTAAATTAATGTTGTTGGTTTTAACCAACAACAATCATAGCCATTGATTTATCATGGACCAAGCATAGCCCTTGGATCCATGTGTCCCATGGATTGAGATCCATTGGATCCTAAACTAGTATAAAAGGAGGGCTAGGGTAGCCTTTCCAAACTACAACATTCTTGAGTTGAAGAACTCTACTCTCTCTCTTTCTCATTCTCGTGGGGTCTCCCTAATATTCAAGTGGCCGTCCACTTTGTGTATTAGGAAGGAGATCATTTTTGCTACGCCTCGACGCTTGGATCTTCGTCAAAGGATTGCGGGAAGGACGCGACTCATCATCGTGCCCGCAAGCGCATTCTCCGTGGGTCGGACTTAAGATAGGAGGATCTCTGCTTTGGGATCTCGCGATCACAACCACGCTTCAAGAGGTATTCCTTGTACTTTGTGGTTTGATGAAACGATCCGAGAAGTGTTCTCGTGATCATGTGGTTTCATCCTTAAAGTTAAAATTTTAATTTCCGCTGCACCTAGCATCTAGTACGACTAGTTGCTCCGATTGCATACGATGCGATCGACACGCTTCCGTGATGCGCTTTAAGGATTCACTATATCCTTCACTCTTTGTTTAGAGACTTGATTGCAACCACGCTTCAAGAGGTAACCCTAGTACTTATTTGCAGTTGGATGAAATGACCGAGAAGTGTTCTTAGATCATGTGGTTTCATCGCATGATTTTTTTTAATTTCCGCTGTGTCGAACAACTAGTGCGACCAGTCGCTCCCGATCGCATACGATGCGATCATCACGCTTTCGTGATGCGCTTAAGGATCTTTCCATATCCTTCATATGGGAGAAAGAAAACTATGGTAATCACTACTACAATATGCGATCAATGGTATATGGAATATATATAGCTAGTGTAGAAATTAGATTATCGATGATGGTACTCCATATATTCAACCTTTTTCTTTAGAGAAAACTACTAGGGAGTAGTGGCTCGTGATAGAAAGCATGTACTAGAAAAGGAAACATATTCTCTATAGTATTAGTTGAGCATGAAAGTTTATAATATGAGACAATGAAAGATGGCAGTTTATGCTGCCTTGAAAGTAAAATGGAAAGACATTGACTATACTGTTTGACATTAGAACAAGTTCCACTAACAAAAAACTATTTGGGAGGTATGAAAGAAGAGGTTTTTGTTTTTTTCTTGGTGACCTCAACATTGAGTTGAAGGCAACTAGGAGTCATATGATTGCATGGACATAATCCAATATTGAGGAAGTCTATCATGTTATTGAATCTGGAGAACAACATCGTGCAACTATGAATGGTGAACATGTTATATCTATTGAGAAGTCTACTTTACTTGATAAAGTAGCAAGAGTGTCTATTAGAAGGATAAGATGTGTAGACTCTACAAGAGGATTTATCACATGATTAATTATTGTTGGGAACTTCGTCCTGAGAGAAAATTGAATAAAGGGAAGAAATTACCACAATGGTTGCTACTATGAAAAGTACTAGCCATCACATTGTGCATGAAATTAATAAAATATATGATCATATATTTATGTGCGTAAGTCAGGAAGATATTGATAACTAGGGATTGGCAAGGGTCTAAGTATCTCACACAAGGCAGAGACAAGAGTCGTTGTGGCGACCACTCACTAATCCCTAAATCAAGCAATGAAAACTAATGTGGAGTCAAATTTATTTTTAACTCTACAAACAGATGTATATGTGTAAGTATGTAGAGAGTTCGAACACAGGGAGCAAGGCAGGATAGATCAAGCTAAGTGCAAAATGTGATGTGATTGTGATTAATGCCTACAAGATGCAAATATTTTTGTAGGTTTTAATTTTAAATTTTTATCTTTTATTTTTAATTTTATAATTTTGTATTTTGGTTTTTGATTTTCTGATTTTTTTTTATTTTATTTTTATATTTTATATTTTTTTGTATTTTCTTTTTCAATAAGGGAATATATATACAATATAAGGGAAGAGAGGATAGGGTATCTATAAAGATGAGGAAAAATGTTCAAAAATCAGAGAATAAAATGTTTTTGGTCTTTTTATATTTTTCTACTATTTTTGTGATTTTTGGGGATTTTTCAGAATGTTTTTGGTATTTTTAAAAGGGGAAATACAAGAAAACAGTGAATAGCAATGATGGCCGAATGTAAAATAGGAATGAAAAAGAGCAAACAGATACAAAATTTTCCCAAATTAATTTTACAATAAAGATAACAAAACACGAAAAATTCAGAAACTGAAATTGTATTTTTAGGATTTTTGTTGAATTTTAAAATTTTTATGAAGACTTTTGGTGTTTTGTTATTTTTAGGTGTTTCCTTTTGAATTTTTAATGATTTTTGGTCTGAAGTTAAAACATACAAAAGTAAACAAAATATATTTTTTTGGGAATTTTTCAAAAGAGAATGAATATATTAAAAATAAAAGACAGCAGGAAGGTAGAAATGATGTTTTTTGATTTTTTGACTAACCAAACAACATGATAAAAATAAACAAAAATCCCTGGTTGTAGCACAAACTTAGGGGCACACGCACATATTTTTAGATTTTGAAATATATAAAAGGTGCTCCAGAAATAAATCAATCACTCAAAATATTGTAGAAATTCTATAGGACACAAATAGAAATATCTTTTGATGAAATTTGAAAACAAATTCGGCACTACTAATTCGTACAACATATCCAAAAATGAGTAAATGATATTGCGTATTTAAAGAGTTATTAACAAAACAAGTCAAATCAGTACTCTCAATTCATAAATTCGCCATAAATAGTTTGTACATCAGAAAATTTTGAAATTTAGATATGATGTATATCTTTAAAGCAGCTTTCTAACAAAAAAACTCTCGCATGAAACAGAGTTCATATGAATGAGTTATGCGCATGAGTGCAGGGTTACAGATGAAAAAGTAAATACGAAACTGCAGTTCAAAAATGCACGAGAACTCCTTGAAATAACCCAAAAATGGAGGGATTTGTTTGCAAAGTATCCCACTAATCCAGGTGGCATCAAGCTCCTCTTGTTCAGTAAGGGTATGTGCGTGAAATTTCAAAATGGTGAGGGCTTATGCATAAAACTTCTACCCCTTGGCTGGATGGTTAAGATTAGAAGGAGGAGGATAGATCCAATAGTGGCTGCTATCCACCCCTCCCTTCTTCTTCTTCCTTCGAAAAACAGCAACAAAAACGCTAATCCGAGGGCCGGCGAAGTGCCACGGTGTGGAGCTCTATGTGAGAGATGGTGGTGCGGCTGTAGGACGTTTGGACGGATACCTGCGAGTAGAAATGAAAGCTCGAGCGTGGGCTCGGCTTGCGTTATGCACACAAAAAAATATATGGGGTGTACGGGTTTTCCTACGATTTGGTGAGGGAAGAAGGATGTGCTCCGATCACCGTATGTGACCGAAGATGGAGGGGGTTTGTATGAGGATACACAGAATAGCGGAGGATGGCGGCGGTGAGATGTGAGCCGCGTCGAGGAGGATGAATGGAAGTCAATGTGATGGATAGGAAGCTCTCTGAAGCTTGATCCGGCGAGGGGTGAAATGGGTGATTAAGTGACTAAAAAAAGTAAACAAAATGCTACAACAAATCTACGATCTACAAGTGAATAAAGAGCAAGAAAACAAGAAAAAAATGAAAGAAAATGTGAAACCTTAAGCCAAGAATGGCGAGATGGACCTCACGGCCAAGGTGGTCGGAGATGGTGGTGGAACGCGCCTCAAGTCACCGCCGTACCTCAACAAGGAGCTGGGATCTATCCTCTGTCATAGGAGACCCATGGCTGCAACTTGGATGTCTAAACTTAGGCTAAAAGCGGTTCAAAAACGAGTGGGAAGAAGATGTGGTCTTCTTGTACATGTGAGGTGGGCGGCTCCAAAGAACGATGGATATCTAGCAAATCATTGATCCAATCCTTCAAGCAACCTCTGGGCGTGTATGAGGGTACCTCAAGGAGAAAAAGTCGTGAAGGAAGCTTAACGATTGGGGGAAAGGGTCGGCCTTGAAAAATCCGACAAAACGGACAAAAAACAAGGTTCTGACAGGAGTGGCAGAGGCTGGTTAGAGAGTTGATGTGGTGGCAAGAAGATCGCTGTGTATCTAGAGAATAGACAACTCAACCCCAAATATAAAGATTGGGCGTGTATGATGGATGTATGGAGAGCAAAAGTCTAGAAGGATGCCTAGCAATTTGATGAGACAATCAGCCTATAAAAATTCGAGAATATAGGCAAAAAATAATGTTCTCACGCACAACAGAGGGGGGGTCAGACAACATTATGAACATGCTCCAAAGATCGAAGAAAATAGGGCTAATACATGATCCAATTCTAAAATTATATACTGGGCGTGTATAATGTATATAAGAGGAGAAAATGTCAAGAAGACTTCATCGTGAAAAGATGCACGATGCGTCCTCCAAAAATCGGCGAAAACGGCCAAAAACGTGGTTCTAACACAATACATTGTAATTTATCTATGTATTTTATACAAAAAAATTTATTTTTAATGTTTTATTTTTCATTTTATTCTATTCTTAATATGTACATATATAATATTTACAAAATAATAAAAATATGAAATAATAAAAAAATAATGAATAATAAAAATAATGAATATTTTAATCGGTACAAGTATACAATAAGGGTCCAAAATTCAACTTTCAAACCGTAACTCCGAAAAATACGAAACCACCTTCATTAAATAGATTATTGAAAATTATATACAATTAAAGGTGAGTTTGATAAATTTTGAGTTTTTATTTGAGATATACGAGTCTGGGAAGTTGGGATTCCGGAATCTTATTCAGATCATGATTTTTTATCTGTGCATTATTTTTTAGTAAGATCAATTTTGTATATTTTTTATTTAATTATATACAACTTTTATGTACAAAGTTCCTTTATTTGAAGTATAAAAGGTGGGACTAAAAACAGGTCCCAAAATAATTAAAGAATGAATTAAACAAAAGGAATTTTTATTGTATTTTGACCCTTATGTCCCCCTACTTTATTACTTGTCAACCTATTCATCAAGATACCTAGGTCTCGGAGTTTTGGGTCATAAAATATTTACAATATTTTATTCTTTTTTTTTTCTTTTATTTATTCTATAATTTTAGCTTTAATTACATTATTTTATATACTATTTGGATGCACATGCATGAATGCTAAGATGATGGATTTAATGCTATTTACACGCATTTGCTAGGGTTTTTGATGCCAAAATGATAGAATAAAGATGATGAAATGTGGATTCATCATCCCCCTATACTTTACCTTTGCTAGTCCCTAGCAAACACTTATGCAATAAGTGCAGAAAGAAAAAGATAGAAAAGAAAAAGAAGAAGATGGATTAAGTTTAACTATCAAACTTGTCTTCACAAAATCAAAGTTTGGAGCTTAAGTTAGACCTTTGAAATTTTAGTGCGAGCGGAACCTTAGTGAGAACCGGATTTGAAATCCAATAGTCCCTGAGAATCCCAAAACTCCGCTCAAGTCTCCTCAATAGCCAGGTCAGAAATATTTCAACTCATACGCAAACCCTTATGACTATGAATCTGACTTGTACAGTGTAAGTGATGGTGGCTCCCCCCAACTGAAATGACAAAGAGACTGACTTCTCCAATATGACAACCCAATGATTCCCCAATCCAATAACTCATTCCTCAAGGAGCAGGGTATTCCCTTCTAAGTTCAAGTAGCAACCAGCCCAAGAAGAGGGGGGTGAAGAGAAGAATGGACGGTAGCCAGTATAGCTACCTATCCTAGGATGCAAGACCAGTGTAGTCAAGTCATCCATCTGCAGGCTCACATGATTTGACTTTGAAGCTCAAGCTTGCTTATTTGATTTTACAACATATGTACACTCCGGCAGGCATTTTTATTTTTGTACAGGCATGTCCACTTTTTTAGAGTTTTTGCTTTTTGCATTTTTTTGAGTACTATACACAGCATCATTTACATAGGGAGTTTTTCCTCTTGAGCCAGTAGACTATCCCTCTTTTGAAGCTTTATTGTAACCGACAATCTCCTATCCTCTAAACTCATCATTACTGGACGGGTTGGGGGCGCACTTCCCTCCCTAGAGGAGGACAAATGTTTCCACCTGTGTGCATCTCATACCGGCAAATCCAACCCCCTCACCACTCCAACTGAGTTGAGCCATGTGAAAGGTGCAGGTGTCCAAGTTAGGTCATTATCAACAAGAGTCACGCGTGTGCTCCGAAATATTCTATTTAGGCAGTCAAGAATCCATTGAACCAAGTCCCGTAATTCTCAAAGAATTAAGTCAACTAGACCTGAAGTACCTCAATCCCAATTCCTATAAGGTTCCTGTTAATTAGGTAGATTTAAGGTCCAACCAAGCTCCAGTCTACGGATTTTACTTAGACTCGTTCAACTATCAAACTCAACCCGAAAAATGCGAATGCCATGCTATGCAGAAAAATATTTTTGTGATGTAATTTTCAAAGATTTTGAACTTTTTATAGGTTTTTGAAAAGATGATGATGCATATGCATTTTTAGATTTTTCAAAGAGTTTTTTAAATGTTTTTGGATTTTAAACTTTGCAAATGTTTTTGGGATTTTTGAAAATAAAAAGTTTTTGGAGAAAAACTAGGTGAAAAATATTTACACGGGAGTGCATCTTGTATATACAAGAAGTAGATTTTAAGAATTTACAAGGGTAAGTGATCAATTTTATAGGTATATATAGTGAATTTCGGTGTGATGTATATATATTCCTCAAACTTATTTGACACAAGTTTTTCAAACCACTTTGAAAACTATAGTCCAAAATAATTTTTATAAACAATTTTACACACCTGTACACACATTTAAAAATCATTTTGCAACAGGTTTTCAAAACAGTATATATAGATTTTTCACGTATTTTCGCAACCATTTTTCAAACCATTTACAAATCATTTTTCAAACCTTTTTATTTCACACAAAGAAAATAATTTTACAATCAAAATGTTTTTATAAAGGTTGAAAACATGTACATGGTGTTTTTCAAAATAGTTTCCAAAAGATTTTCACAAGGATTTCCAAACTGTTTTTCAAATCACCTGATTTATTAATCAGTACATACAAAAGAATTTGAAGAGTAATCACATCTTTGTTTTATTAATGATTCAGTGAATTTTATAAGTATACTTAGCCATCTTTATTAGTGAAAGTATGAGTTATGGCTAAAGTGTATACGTAGTATATACGACCCCCCTATACTTAGCTTGAGCTATGTCCTCATAGATCGGAGAGAAAAGAGAAGACATAACTCGTACTAAGTATAGAAAAGTTTAAGGAATAAATGAATAAGAGATGAATGAATAAACCAATGAGAAGTTGACCGTCCCCCCTATATTTAGGATCAAATAATCCTTAGTATAGCAGACTGTACACAAAGTAGGGAGGGTCAAGGGTGGGAATGAACACAGATCGTACTCAGATTGCCTCCCTCTATACTTAGGGTAAGATATCCCTAAGTATATACAAGAAGAGGATACAATGGAGAGGATCAAAGAATAGAACACTCGGGGTGCACACCCCCCTATACTTAGGACAAAGTACGTCCTAAGTATAGCAAAATCATAAGATGACGATGGAGTGTGAACCGTAAAGAATGAGTGATCGATATACAAATGAATATATATATATATATAAATTCGGATGTCAGTGATAATCATGTATGAGATGCAGAAGATGTGAGTCAAAGAAACATCTCATATCAAAAGGATGGGGGCAACGTCAACGGCCGGTGGATCATGATCTAGATATGGTTTCAGGCGCTGACCGTTGACTCCAAAGGTGGAAGATGATGATCGTTCAGATATATCAATGCTGCCATTATCATGCACCTTCCAGACCACATATGGCCCTTTCCATTTGCTTTGTAGTTTCCCTGGGAATAATTTCAACCTAGCATCAAATAACCATACTTGTTGTTCTGGCTCAAATTGTTTGTGGCTGATCCGGAAATCGTGCCATTCTTTCACTTTCTCCTTATACTGTAGGCCACTTGAGAAGGCTTTATCTCTTAATTCTTCCAGGACTGCCAACTCTGCTTTCCTATGATCTCCTACACTCTTGGGATCCAATAGTAGCTCTGTAACTGCCCAAAGTGACTTTTGCTTTCTCCACTGGCAGATGGCATGGCTTACCATAGACAAGACGAAAGGGAGATGTCCCTAAAGGTGTCTTGAAAGAACTCCGATAAGCCCATAAGACCGAGTCCAAAAGTTGTGACCAATCCTTTCGGTCTGGGAGGACTACCTTCTGTAAAATTGTCTTAATCTCCATATTCGATACTTCAGCAAGACCATTAGTCTGAGGGTGATACGGTGTGGCAACACGATGGTCAATACTGAATTCGTCTGTAAGGGCCCTAACTTTGTCGTTAATAAAGTGAGACCCCACGTCTGAAATCAAGACTCTGGGCACCCCGAACCGTGAAATAATGTTTTTCCTCAAGAAACGACATACGGTTTTAGCATCTGCAGCTCGGGCGGGGATTGCCTCAACCCAACGACTCACATAATCCACAGCGAGCAGAATGTGTACTCGAATCCCTGACTTTTAGGAAATGGGCCTATGAAATCAATTCCCCAAGCATCAAAAACCTCACAAAAGTGAATGGGATGCATGGACATCATGTCTCTCTGTACACAAGTACCCATCTTCTGACAGTCAGTACACCTTCTCATGAACTCATCAGAATCCTTGAAAAGGGTAGGCCACCACAGATCGGATTGGAGCACCTTTTGTGCTGTCTGTCTCCCAGAATGATGTCCCCCTGCCTCAAGCTTGTGGCAGTAGGTGAGGACGATATGTTGCTCATCTTGAGGAATGCACCGTCTCCAGATACTGTCTCCTCCCTCATGATAAAGGACGGGATCCTCCCAATGGTACGACTTGGCCTTCGCAAGGAAGGTCTCAAGCCGCTGTCTGGGCCAACCTTGTGGAATGGAAGAGAGGTGATAGCAAGGATCGCCTCGTCTGGAAAAGTCTCCGTGATAGGTGCTATGGGCTCAGATTCCTCAGGGTTCTCTAGGCGGGAGAGGTGATCTGCCACAACATTCTTAACTCCAGGTTTATCCTTAATCTCGATATCAAATTCCTGGAGGAGAAGGATCTATCTGGTTAATCTGGCCTTGGCATCCTTCTTCGACATTAGGTACCGAATGGCAGTATGATCTGTAAAAATTGTCACTCTAGATCCAAGAATGTAAGATCTGTACTTATCCAAAGCAAAGACTACCGCTAGCATTTCTTTCTCAGTCACTGTATAGTTCCTTTGAGCTGCATCCAAAGTCTGGCTAGCGTAGTGTATGACATAGGGTAATCCATCCCTCCTCTGTCCAAGCACAACCCCAATGGCATAATCTGAAGCATCCGTCATGATCTCAAATGGAAGAGACCAATCGGGTGGCTGAAGGACAGGAGCCTCGTTAACTAAATTCCTGAGAGTCTCGAAGGACTTAAGACACTTATCATCTATAAGGAACTCGGTGTCTTTAGTCAATAAATCCGTCAGCGGTCGGGCAATTCGACTGAAGTCCTGAATGAACTGTCAGTAGAAACTGACATACCCCCGAAAAGACCGCAACTGTTTCAAATTGGACGGTGGAATGAGTTTTCTAATGATATCCACCTTGGCCGGATCAACGTACATGCCCCTGTTGGAGATGATGTGACCAAGGACCGTCCCCTGAGTCACCATAAAGTGACTCTTCTCCTAAGATAGTACAAGGTTTACCTCTATGCAACGCTGAAGTACTCGGTCTAGGCAGTCAAGACAAGCATCGAACCCGTCGCCATATACCGAGAAGTCATCCATGAAGACCTCTAAGCAGTCACCTATCATGTCCCAAAAGATGGACAACATGCACCTTTGGAATGTCGCAGGGGCAACATAGACCAAAGGGCATCCGTCTGAAAGCATATGTCCCAAATGGACAGGTAAACGTCGTTTTATCCTGGTCTTCAGTCGCAATGGCCACTTGATTGTATCCGGAGTACCCATCAAGAAAACAATAATGACTCTTCCCGACTAGCCTTTCGATAATCTGATCAATAAATGGTAGTCGGAAATGATCATTCTTAGTGGCCTCATTCAATCGTCTGTAGTCCGTACAGACCCTCCAAGAAGTGGGTACCCGTGTGGCGATCTCTTCTCCAGACTCATTCACAACTGTAGTGATACCCGTCTTCTTGGGTACCACATGTAAAGGACTAACCCACTTGGAGTCGGATATGGGGTAGATAAAATCGGTGCTCCACCATTTAGATATCTCCTTCATTACTACATCTCGAAGATTCGGGTTTAGCCGTCGCTGGAACTCACGCGAAGGCTTAGCGTCCTTCTCGAGGTAGATATGGTGGGAGCACAGGGCCGGACTTATCCCCCTAAGATCGACCACGCTCCATCCTATTGCCTTGTGGTTTCTTTCAAGAACCTCCATCAAACGAGATTCTTGTTCTCCAGTCAAATCTCCTGAGATAATGACTGGGTGCATTTCTGGCTCGCCCGCAAGGAATCTATATTTGAGCGACTGCGACAGAGGCTTTAATTCTGACTTTGTGGGAGCTGGCAAATCTGGCTTCTGATATGTCTGTGTGAAAGAAACCAGGTATGTATGTGAGAACTCTCGCTGTATGTGATCATCTGACGAAGGGAACCCCGCTGGTGTGTCTATCATCTGTGCTGGCTCGCTCTCCGTCCTATCTGTCGGCTCATCCGGAAACAGACATGGCAAATATATATCAAAGTCCTTCCAATCAAAGTCTGCCTCTGAGGGATCTGAATCAGTACAAACATCAATGTCACCACTCAGTACGCAACTGTCAACTTGTATGGTGTCCTCTACCAAGGGTGTGCTCTCCGAACTCTCATCTGCCACAAAAGGTGTGTTCCCTGAATCTACAGACAAGGCGAGTGCTCGTGCTTCTGGATCTTCCCAAACTGCTTCATCATCAGTCATCACAAAATCACACTCCTGGTGGACATCTAACTCGGCATCTGTCATCTGTTATGCATCATTGTTCTGGTCCGAGCAGGCTGAATCTCTCGCTTTGATCTCGTCGATCGTCTCTATTTGTATACTCTCACCCTCTACGCGAAAGTACACCTTCCCACTATCATGGTCGGATACTGCCTTGGCTGTGGCCAAGAATGGGTGTCCTAGTATGATGGGGGCATCAGTCACCGATTCAGGGATCTCCATGTCCAATACAACAAAGTCCACGGGGAATTTCAGGCCCTGAATGGTGACGACCATGTCTCTCAACAACCCCTTCGGCCTCTTAATCGATCGATCAGCAATTTGAAGGACTGTCCTGCTCCGAAGAAGAGGGCCAAACTCGAATCGATCGAGTAAGGCTGCCGGAAGGAGGTTGATAGAAGAGTTGCTTTCTAATAGAGTACGGTCGAATTGCTGCTCACTAATCTGGCATCTGACATAAGGAGCTCCTGCATCTGGGTGTTTGGTTGGCAGCTGGTTCTGAATGGCACAACATGTGGCACGGGTGAGCACATGGATCTCTCCTCTATTGTTCCGCCTCTTCCTGCGTACAATGGTCTTCTCTCTCAGATTATTTTGGAAGAGGGGGATGTGCTCAAGTGCCTCCTGTAGAGTCAGCTGGATCTGAAATCTGTCTATCATCTGTTGGCTGAATTCTAACTGCTGGGTCTTTTTGGGATTTTCTTTTTTATTCCCCTTAGTCAAGCCGAGTGCTTGAGGGAAGGGGATAGATGGGCCCTCCTCAGACAGAGGGTTAGGAGAGGGCTTCTGGGCCTGTGAAGGACTGGCATCCATGCAATCATCATCATTCATCACATATGGACTTGGAATAGATGGAGAAACCTTCCCTTTATTCAATTTTTTTTCTTTTTTCATGGAGTCCAGAGATACAGAAAATGGTAGTACATAAGGTTGGAGTACAGATTTATTCAAAATGGGGGTATCAGCACCACCCAAAATGTTCTTCTTTGTGTCCTCAGTACCGGACTCTGGTTAATCATCAAAAATGGTGGCTTCAGCACCACCGTCTGCATCTGGTATTATGACGGCCTCAGTACCGTCTTCTGGAAGGTCATCCTTGGTGGCATCAGCACCACCGTCATCATCATTGTTGTTAGTGGCATCAGCATCGCTTCTCTCCTCATCTGGGGCTCTAGAATCTCCATGGTGTTGTCCCTCAGATGAGCCGCCGCCGGCTGGTTCCCTACCGCTCCTAAGTGACACGAAGTGAGTATCAAACATAGAATGCATGTCATTCAAATAAGCACTAGGAGTGGTACCCTCTGTAAACTGTACCTGCTCAGATTTTCTTTTTAAGTTGTTCGGATTCGGCTTGCTCTGTGCAGGTATGGCAGCTTTACCTTTCATAATGTTCTGCATTTCCTGCCGGAACTCATCCATTTCTCCCAGGAAGGATGCATGTTGTTCAGAGAGCAAGCGGGCGAGATCATCAAGTGCTAGGTTCTCCATGGCAGATGTGGGAGAATCGGGAGTGTTCCCTTGTTGGAACTGAAGTTGCTGGTGAGACTGAGGGTACTGCTTCTGGTAAGGCTGCTGTCGTCGCCTCCTCTACTGTCCTTGATAATTAGGACGAGGGTTGTGGTGAGACTGTGACTGGTGGGAATACTGGGGCTGCTGCTGCTGCTGTTGGTCGTAGTGGTTGCCTTTGGCTGGAGACTGTTGTTGAGAGGAGGAACCTCCGGTGGCCCAACGGAATCCGGGGTGATCGCGATGAATCCTGGACTGCTGGGGGTACCGGTCGTACCATATCCCGTTGACTTCCATCAACGGCTCCTGCTTGAAGGTTGGAGGTGGTAGTGTTGCCAATGGCTGATCCGGTTGATAGACCACCATCTGAGTGTCCTGAGATGGTGGCTGCTGTGAATACTGCGGGGAATGTTGTACCGGCACCTCATGTACATGGTGAACTTGGCGGTATGCGAGAGGTGGTGGGGTAGAATGGCTACTTCTGAACTCAGCTTGTGACCTGGGAGGCTGATGTGAAAATGATTGTGCCTCCTGAATACTCAAGATGTGGGTCTTCATATCACTCATGGACTTAGCCAACTGGTCTATTTGTGCCAGACCTTGCCCCTGCTTCTTCTCCAAAATCTCAAGGCGGTCCAATTTGTTACTGATTATGCCCATATCAGCTGCTGCTGATTCATCTTGTGCTGCTATTGCTGACGAAGTATTAGGACCAGCATCGATGCGGGTGATCCTATGGTATGATCCTGCTCCTTGGGGAGGTTTTTGTTGTGTGTAGACCCTGGCTTGGGCCATAACTGTAGAGTTTTCTGTCATTGCTTCATAAATGGCCCAAACATCATCTTCACCTTTTGAAAAGTATGATCCTCCACAAGAAGCATTAACAAGCCCCTACAGTTCCGATGTCAGCCCAGAAAAGAAACTCTGAACCATGTTGGGCTTTGATATGTCATGATGTGGACATCGGTCAATGAGATCTCTAAAGCGATCCCAGGATTCATGGAATTATTCATTTGGGATCATAGTGAAGTTGCTGATCATAGCTCTCGCTGCGTTCGTCCGGTCGAGTGGATAATACTTGTTTAAGTATGCGGTCCGGAGTTGTTCCCAGGTATCGATGTACCTTCCCAAGTGTTTGAGCCAATAGGCGGCTCTATCAACCAAGGAGAACGAGAAGGCAATCATTTTGATTGTGTCCTCAGTCACAAATCTATCATGGATAGTACTGCATATCATCTCGAATTCTTGCAGATGGAGGTGCGGTTCTTCGGTAGCCAGCCCGTGGAACTTAGGCAGTAACTGAATAGTAGGTGGGCGAAGCTCGAAGTCTCCATATATGGGAGGGAGACGGATCCATCGGTGCGCTAGTGTTGCAGCTGGGTTATGCAACTACCTCATGGTTGCCTGTGGCGGACGCTCCTGATCAGGTCCTCCTCCTTCTGCATCTGGTATATCTCTACCCTCATTTCTTTCATCTCGTCCCTCGCGCATCTCTCTCATGATTTCACCTATGACCACTCCCTGGTCTCTGATCTGTCTCTGCATAGTTTCCAGGGAGGCTAACAGTGAGTTGTTGATGGCATCTTGATCAAATAGGTATGGAGGCGGTCTCTGCTTATTTGGGTGTTCCTCTCTGCCTTCCATGTCTCGATTTTCTGCAAAGCCAAAAGAATCCATCTCAGGTATCGTCAAATGTTCTGTACTCTGTTCTGCACTAAAATCTGACACCACTAGACTGATAGAAGAAGAAGGGTGGTCGAGGAGGAACATGGTGGATGTAAACTCAGGATCGGAGAGTGGGTCTGGACTCCCCTAAGCCGACCTAGATGAAAAAGAAGGAGTTCTCTATAGCGGTGCCACCAGGTGCGGCCTAAGGGATCTCCTTCCCATCATCTTGATCTAGAGAAAGGCGGATGAGATGTGGAATGCAAACAAGATGATCAATCAAACCCCCAATTCACCTACACAACTCTGAAGCTGATGACCGTGAGAGTTCGGTCTGTTATCTTGTCAAATTTTATTAGGTGATCAGTCAATCTATCAGAGTGTTAGAGCGAGCTGTTAGGTATCCTACTTTCCTAGCCGACTGTCCCAATCCACGTCAGATCTTTCCCAGCCAGTATGAATTGCGGACCGTAACCCGGTTGTTCCCGCAAATTCAATCTGTTAAGGACATCGCGGTCCGCTTTACCGGTTACCGGAGAGATCCTTACTGGAGAACGACTAACCACGACCAGTAGTCAACTAAAATTTCAGATGTGGCTCTATCCTAGTGTCGGGTCACTCTCTCGCAGCAGATAAATCAAACAAGGAGGGGGTTACTCTCCCCAAGACAAAGTTTTTGGTGGGATGAGTTTTAAGGTCAAGTTTGCATTAGCAGTCCCAATTTTTATTGTTTTCACTTTTTATGTATTTTCCTGAGCAATCATCGTCTAACGAATTTTCCAATTTCCTTGTTATTTAAGAGTCTAATAAAATTGGGGGAGGAAAACGGAAAAGACGATGCGCGGTCAAAATCTATGATGCATGCAGGGATAGAGATGCGTACCTTTCCGCCAGTACTCTACATGCAAAGTGATCCGCGCATAATTTAAAGACAATAAATAAAACTACCTAAATGCATGCATGAGGAAATCGTCCTAAGATGAGCAACTTCTATTAACGTGAAGAACAAGTAGCTATGACAAAGAAGAAAGTCTGGAGTCTGGTATAGGCTCACCCTTCCTCTTCTCGAAATATCGAGTTCAGGAGTAGCACTTGACAGGGTGGGCTCGCGGCACGTGGTCTCTAGTCCAAGTCAAATAGCTTTTTCAATTGATTTTAAGCCAAGTCCAATTACGTTCTATAGGTGCAGGCAAGATATTAGGGATTGGGACTTAGCTTCTTAGTTCGTCACAGTCAACAAAAATTCCTATGTCTAGGGGTTAAATCCTCGTGAAACAAACAGAAATAAAGGTGAGAAAAAGTCGCGAAAAACACAAAACCGCGGTGAGCCTCCAAGTGAACAAACACTTGGAAATTAGGTCCGCGTGTCCTGGAGAGTCCAAGTTATTACAAATAAAGTCTCTCTCTCTCACTTTAAATTACAAAATCTTTTAAACTACAAAAAAATTCTACAAAAATGATGATCTTCTCAAGCCTCCAAGTCTCTTTGGTGTTAAGCGAGCCTTCACGTGGGTGCCCCTCGCACGGCGGTACCTCGCACAAAATTCAACAAAAAGGGTGATTAGACCAATCAACAATAGAGTTCAATAAATGTATAAAAAGATACGCAAGTATCCACAATTAATCACAAAAGAATGCTCTATACGTTGTTGCTCCCCGGCAACGACGCCATTTGATAACTAGGGATTGGCAAGGGTCTAAGTATCGCACACAAGGCGGAGACAAGCGTCGTTGTGGCGACCACTCACTAATCCCTAATTAATCAACAATGAACCCACAATAATAAATCAAGCAATGAAAACTAATGTGGAGTCAAATTTATTTTTAACTCTACAAACAGATGTATATGTGTAAGTATGTAGACAGTTCGAACACATGGAACAAGGCAGGATAGATGTGCAAAATGTGATGTGATTGTGACTAATGCCTACAAGATACAAATATTTTTGTGGGTTTTAATTTTTAATTTTTATCTTTTATTTTTAATTTTATAATTTTGGTTTTTGTTTTTTGATTTTTTGATTTTTTGATTTTGTTTTTATATTTTATATTTTTTGTATTTTCTTTTTCAATAAGGGAATATATATACAATATAAGGGAAGAGACGATAGGGTATTTATAAAGATGAGGAAAAATGTTCAGAAATCAGAGAATAAAATGTTTTGGTCTTTTTATATTTTTCTACTATTTTTATGATTTTTGGGGATTTTCAGATTATTTTTGGTATTTTTAAAAGGGGAAATACAAGAAAACAGTGAATAACAATGCTCGCCGAAAGTAAAATAGGAATGAAAAATAGCAAACAACCACAAAATTTTCCCAAATTAATTTTAAAATAAAGATAACAAAATAAGTAAAATTCAGAAACTGAAATTGTATTTTTAGGATTTTTTTTGAATTTTTAAGATTTTTATGAAGATTTTTTGTGTTTTGCTATTTTTAGGGGTTTCCTTTTGAATTTTTTAATGATTTTTGGTCTGAAGTTAAAACACACAAAAATAAACAAAATATATTTTTTTGGGAATTTTTCAAAAGAGAATGAATATATTAAAAATAAAAGACAGCAGGAAGGTAGAAATGATGTTTTTGATTTTTTCTAACCAAACAACACGATAAAAATACAACAGAAATCCATGATTGTAGCACAAAATTAGGGGCACACGCACATATTTTTAGATTTTGAAATATATAAAAGGTGCTGCAGAAATAAATCAATCACTCAAAATATTGTAGAAATTCTATAGGACACAAATAGAAATATCTTTTGATGAAATTTGAATACAAATTCGGCACTGCTAATTCCTACAACATATCCAGAAATGAGCAAATGATATTGAATATTTAAAGAGTTATTAACAAAATAAGCGAAATCAATACTCTCAATTCATAATTTCTCCATAAATATTTTGTATATCAGAAAATTTTGAAATTTGGACACGATGTAGATCTTTAAAGCATCTTTCTAAGAAAAAACATCTCGCATCAAACGGAGTTCATATGAATGAGTTATGAGCATTTGAGTGCAAGGGTACAGATGAAAAAGTAAATACGAAACTGCAGTTCAAAAATGCAGGAGAACTCCTTGAAATAACCCAAAAATAGAGGGATTTGGTTGCAAAATATCCCACTAATCCAGGTGGCATCAAGCTCCTCTTGTTCAGTAAGGGTATGTGCGTGAAATTTCAAAATGGTGAGGGCTTATGCGTAAAACTTCTACCCCTTGATTGGATGGTTAAGATTAGAAGGAGGAGGATAGATCCAACGGTGGCTGCTATCCACCCCCTCCCTTCTTCTTCTTCCTTCGAAAAACATCGACAAAAATGCCAATCCGAGGGCCGACGAAGTGCCACGGTGTGGAGCTCTACGTGAGAGATGGTGGTTCAGCTGTAGGACGTTCGGACGGATACCTGCGAGTAGAAATGAAAGCTCGAGCGTGGGCTCGGCTTGCGTTATGCACACAAAAAAATATATGGGGTGTATGGGTTTTCCTTCGATTTGGTGAGGGAAGAAGGATGTGCTCCGACCACCGTATGTGGCCGAAGATGGAGAGGGTTGTGTATGAGGATACGTAGAATAGCGGAGGATGGCGGCGGTGAGATGTGAGCCGCGTCGAGGAGGATGAATGAAAGTCGATGTGATGGGTAGGAAGCTCGCCGGAGCTTGATCCGGTGAGGGGTGAAATGGGTGATTAAGTGACTAAAAAGAAAGTAAACAAAATGCTACAATAAATCTACGATCTACAAGTGAATAAAGAGCAAGAAAACAAGAAAAAAATGAAAGAAAATGCGAAACCTTAAGCCAAGAATGGCGAGATGGACCTCACGGCCAAGGTGGCCAGAGATGGTGGTGGAACGCACCTCAAGTCACCGTCGTACCTCAACAAGGAGCTGGGATCTATCCTCTGTCACAGGAGACCCATGGCTGCAACTTGGATGTCTAAACTTAGGCTAAAAGCGGTTCAAAAACGAGTGGGAAGAAGATGTGGTCTTTTTGTACATGTGAGGTGGGCGGCTCCAAAGAACGATGGATATCTAGCAAATCGTTGATCCAATCCTTCAAGCAACCTCTGGGCGTGTATGAGGGTACCTCAAGTAGAAAAAGTCGTGAAGGAAGCTTAACGATTGGGGGAAAGGGTCTGCCTTGAAAAAACCGAGAAAACGGACAAAAAACAAGGTTCTGACAGGAGTGGCAGAGGCTGGTTAGAAAGTTGATGTGGTTGCAAGAAGATCGGTGTGTATCTAGAGAATAGACAACTCAACCCTAGATATAAAGCTTGGGCGTGTATTATGGATGTATGGAGAGCAAAAGTCTTGAAGGATGCCCAGCAATTTGATGAGACAATCGGCCCATAAAAATTCGAGAATATGGGCAAAAAATAATGTTCTGACGCACAGCAGAGGGGGGTCAGATAACATTATGAACATGCTCCAAAGATCGAAGAAAATAGGGCTAATACATGATCCAATTCTAAAACTATATACTGGGCATGTATAATGTATATAAGAGGAGAAAATATCAAGAATACTTCATCGTGAAAAGATACACGATGCGTCCTCCAAAAATCGGCGAAAACGGCCAAAAACGTGGTTCTAACACAGAACATTGGTGATTTATCTATGTATTTTATACAAAAAAAATTATTTTTAATGTTTTATTTTTCATTTTATTCCATTCTTAATGTGTACATATATAATATTTACAAAATAATGAAAATATGAAATAATAAAAAATAATGAATAATAAAATAATGAATATTTTAATCGGTACAAGTATACAATAAGGGTCCAAAACTCAACTTTCAAACCGTAACTCCAAAAAATACGAAACCACCTTCATTAAATGGATTATTGAAAATTATATACAATTAAAGGTGAGTTTGATAAATTTTGAGTTTTTATTTGAGAGATACGGGTCTGTGAAGTTGGGATTCCGGAATCTTATTCAGATCATAATTTTTTTTCTAGTGCATTATTTTTGAGTGAGATCAATTTTGTATATTTCTTTATTTAATTATATACAACTTTTATGTACAAAGTTTCTTTATTTGAAGTATGAAAGGTGGGACTAAAAATAGGTCCCAAAATAATTAAAGAATGAATTAAACAAAAGGAATTTTTATTGTATTTTGACCCTTATCTCCCCCTACTTTATTCCTTGTCGACCTATTCATCAAGATGCCTAGGTCTCGGGGTTTTGGGTCATAAAATATTTACAATATTTTATTCTTTTTCTTTTCTTTTATTTATTTTATAATTTTGGCTTTAATTACAGTATTTTATATACTATTTGGATGCACATGCATGAATGCTAAGATGATGGATTTAATGCTATTTAGACGCATTTGCTAGGGTTTTTGATGCCAAAATGATAGAATAAAGAAGATGAAATGTGGATTCATCAGATATATATCTTTTACAAAGTTGCAGGTGATGCTGAAATCATGAATATTGTCAGGGTTGCCTAGAAAAATGTGGGTAGATAATTATTTAACAATGACATATTCATAGAAACTGACACCCCTGACTATAGGACATGTAATTCAAAAATATTTCACAACTATAAATTACTATTGAAAGAGAAAATGTGAGTTTGGCGGATAGATCTACTGTCAATCTTGCACGAAAAGGAAGCATATCTATTATTGACAAATTCCTCTTAAAATATGCTCTTCATGTTCATAATTTTCTAATTAATTTTCTCTTTGTTTACTTCATGATCAAAGATCTTGTTTGGTGTCTGATATTTGATGCTTACTTATGTATTTTGTAAGATTGGAGATAAGGAGAAAAATTAGATTGGTTTGGTTGTTGATGGATTCTAGCGTCTTCCCGCTCGTGCCACCTTTGCTTGGATTCCTACAAAAACTGAAAAGGGAGTAGATTTAGTAGTGGCGTCAGTGACTTGGCCACCTTGGTTTTTCTATCCTTCAACACTTATTTCCTGACTTATGTAATAAAGTTATAATAATGGTTCATTTTCATAAAGGGTTCCAGTAGGGATGGAAACGAACGAATACGAATGCGAATTCAGGTCATACCATAACCATATTCATTTTATATTACGAATACGAATACGAATGTTATACGAATGTAAAAAATCAAGATCCATATCCTCAAAATACGAATACGAATACGAATCTTTTACGAACGAATACGAATATCAAACGAATATTGCAATAAAAAATTATATATAAAAGCGTACCTGATTATTTGGCAATCACTTCCGCATTACTTCCATATTCCGATCTCAATTTTTTTGCTTCTTAAAGTGTTTTGGACCATCTTCTAAATTAGTACTCTCATTCTCCATGGATGGGTCGGTATTCATTATTTCTCTACAGACATTGAAGTTAAAAATCAAACAAGCATATTCCAATAACATTAACCATATTCATAAACAAAAACATTCCATACATTCATACGAATCTTCTAATAACATTAACCATATTCATAAACAAAAACATTCCATACATTCATACGAATCTTCTAATAACATTAACCATATTCATAAACAAAAACATTCCATACATTCATACGAATCTTCTAATAATATTAACCATATTCATAAACAAAAACATTCCAAACATTCATAGGAATCTTCTAATAACATTAACCATATTCTAATTCTTTCAAACAAAATAATTCATACATAAAAAAATTCAAGAATATGAAATTTACCAATGGAGGCGCAGGAGCAGGGCCGCAGGAGCGGCGTTGGGCTGGGCGGAGGGGAAGAAAGGAGGCTGCGGGCTGCAGGGGCGGGTCGAACTGGGCGGATGGGAAGGAGGGGGCCGCAGGGGCGGCGTCGGGGCGGGTGGTGGAGGAGGGGAAGGAGGGCGATGGCAGGGGGGCGGAAGGGGGCAGCGGGGGCGGAGGAGGTGGGAGGGGGACGGCAGGGGGGCGGCGCGGGCTGGGCGGGTGGTGGAGGAGGGCGACAGGAGGGGCGGCGCAGGCTGGGCGGGTGGTGGAGGAGGGCGGCAGGAGGGGCGGCGCGGGCTGGGCGGGTGGTGGAGGAGGGCGGCAGGAGGGGCGGCGCGGGCTGGGTGGGTGGTGGAGGAGGGCGGCAGGAGGGGCGGAGCCAGAGGGGGACGGCAGGGGGGCGCGCCGCGCGCGGGCTCAAGGGGAAGAAGGGCGTCGGGCGTGGGTGGGAGTGGAAGGGGGCAAAAACCGAAAACCCTATGTATTAAAAAATTTAAATAAAATAATTCTTTTATAAATGAATATTCGTATTCGTAATCGTATTCGTTTTAACTTTCGTATTTGTATTCGTATTCGTATTCGTATTCGTATTCGTTAAGGAAGGATTCGTATTCGTATGTGTATCCGCAAAAAATTCGTTTCCAATATTCGTATTCGTATTCGTATTCGTTTGTTTTAGGAAAACAAGATCCATAACCTCTTTAAAACAAATACGGATACGAACGAATACGAATATAACCGCATCCGTTTGCGTCCCTAGGTGCCAGTTATCTAAGCACATTATAATTGTACCATGTTTAAAAACATATGCAAGAAATTCTATTTTCTAAATTTTTCACTATGATTTTTGAAGCCATTAATTATATGTTTTGAGCTTGGGAAGCTATCTTTACTTTATTACTTTAATTGATGTTTTTTCCATAAATATGTGTGTATGCTTTTCGAAAAAAATGAAGTGAAGTTCTTTCTATTGTCGGAATTTTTATCGATTGACACTTTGTACTCCATAAGAGTATAAATACTTTAGACAATTATATACGTAGCAAATTGTGATAGTTAAAAGGAAGAATCACTTCTTATTTAGTGTGGCTAGAGCACCTCTATACAAAAGAGATGTGCCAATAGTTTTTTTATGTGAGAGCAATTTTAATGATTACCTATCTCATCAATTGGACCCTTCAACCGTGATAAGAAAAAGATGGACCATTCTCTTACATCATGACACGTCGTTGTTCAAATTTAATGTACATGTCTTTGGACGTGTTTGTTTTTTTTCATAATTCTGGACTTGATTGACACAAATTGAACTCGAGGTTCACAAAGTGCATTTTCTTGGCTATCGCGGTACCTAAAAAGGATATAAATGCTGTGATTTTGTGGCATGTCATTAAAAAAGGATGTTACTTTCTTTGAGAGTGAATCCTGCTTTCGAGTTTTCCCTGGGGGAAGCTTGTAAGTTGCCATGTTAAAGAAAATGACCATAAATATTCTAAGAAGCATTTACATAACTTCTATTTTATACAAGATAGTAAAAGAATGCAATGATCATTGTTACCACTTAACGATCCTTTCCTTTATATACAAGATCTCAAATATATATTACAGATCGGTTACATGTTATATAGCCTCAAATAATACAATTGAAGGAGGGTTTACATACAAGGAGATTCTCATGTAAATTTTATATCACAAAGTACAAGAGCTTTATACAAAGAAGATTTCCTTAGTAAAATATTTTTGGAAAAGCCACAAGATAGAAGAAATAAGATGAAACATGACTCTAATATCCACATTTATTTCCATGTTACTCAAGGTACGTAAATTTCGATGAAAAAAATTATTTTAAATTGGGAATATTTTGGCATTCTCATTCATAAGACTTACTAATTTAAGTATAATAAGTTAATTATTAATTGACTTTATTAACTCACAAGTAATTTTAAAGTATTATCTTGTATATACTTTAATAAGGAATGAAAATAACCATTATTCTCTATAAGACTTTTATGGCTTTAGCCCTTTTTATGGTTATATGTGTATGCCCCAAATTCAGTTTCTATGATCCTATTTCATATGTTGCCATAAGATCCTTTTTGATGAGATGACTCCAATGGAACTTATTACATATCAACTAGGGGTCAAATGGTTATGTGTTTTTGAAATAGAAAAAATTGACATTTGTTGAAGTCGTCATAAACCCTTAAACTATGTCACCACGATTGCATGATTAAGGAGTTTATTTAAGACTACTAATCATAATTATGTAGATCAATTATAACTATTGTATCATAATCATAATTAAGGATAAATAATTTTCATTAATGTTAATTGATTACGATTAACACTAATTAAACATCATTAATGAAATTAGGTATCAGTTAAAACCATGACAACAGTAATACCATGGTAATGATTAAAACTATGATCATGAAAATGTCACGGTAGTGGACAAAGTTATGGGCTCTAGACCATGATTTTTTGCAAGTTAGAAGGCTATAAATACTCTCCAACCCCTTTATTTCCTAAATATATATTACACCTCCTAAGCTTTAACATTGAGAAAGAGAGAGAGACAGGGAAGAAGAATGATCGAAAAGTTGCAAAAATTAGAGGAAGAGCAAGGGGTGAGCTGGTCTTAATGGGTTATACGAATAGATAGGTAAATCTAAGTTGAGGCATCTCTTCAAGTTACTCCTTTAGTATCGTGTAAAGAAATCAGAGTAAAGTAGTACTTGGTTGAGGGTAGCCAGACCATCAATGAATATATATTTATCGCATTCGCACACTCATGATGCGAGGCATATCGATTCTTCACCACATGTTAATATTTACCCATAAGTACTAGCATGCAATATAGATACCTGAGTAAAACCCTACGTGGTTGAGGATGGCTAGATTGTCGGTGAACATGAGTTTCTTCGCACAATTCAACCCCCCCCCTTCCCCCCATCATAATGTGAGGCATACTGGTTCTTCATCATATGTTAATACTAGAGATTCTTATATATGTTGTCATCCTTTTGGTCATGCTTTCCTCGACACTTATTTCCGATTTAGCCAAGCATGCATATAAAATTGCATGCTATATAAATTTTATACATTGATTTTATTTTTAAAATATGCAATACAATATGAATAAAATCCATTTTGGCTGGTGAGTTAAATGAATCTAGTTAACATAGGTATCAAATTCAAAGAAAGCATTCTCAAGCATTACTTTCTTTAAAAATAACAGATTTTGCTAGGAACTATTTTGAAAGATTTATATGTTTATAAAGCATATTTTTATGGGAATTAAGATTGACACCTTGGTGTGCTATATTTAGTAAGCATTGTTAATGCATTCTATGTTGAGTAAAGTTATAAGAGAAATGCACCCTATGACCTACTATCCATAACATGATCACTACATGTTCGAGTGGATGTATCCTTGTGGTATACCTACAGTCTAATAAATGTATATTAGGAGAGCTTTCGGCCCGGATTTCATATAAATAGACTTTGGAAAGTATGCGAGATGTCACTACAAGGAAAACAAGGTATGGCTACAGAACTATGTCCACGGAGTAGGGCCTGTAGCCACAGAATTGAGCTTTGGCCATAACACGTCATGGCCAATGGCCGTAGCTACGAGTCTCGTCGCGAGAGTTCTCTAACCATGAATATGTTGTGGCCACTAGAAGTAACCACAGAAGTTGCTATGGTCACAATTCTTGCACGAATACCATCCTTACATCTTTGAAGACTTTGATCACGCAATTGTAGCTACGAGAAACTAGTGGCCACACAATTATCGTGGCCACAAGTTTCTACCGCCACATTCCGTTAGCACAACTCGTTTTTTTTGTAGTGTGTTATTGTTCTTTGGGAATGCATGCACTCATGAAAATATTTTTTCATGATCTTGGGTTGAGTATTTTCCTCTTACACATTTACATGTTTCATGAACTCAATACTACACGTTGGACAGCATGATATTTGATATTTTACGTGTAAGATATTAAACATTTCATAATGTTATGTGCTATTCAGGTATTTATTCATATATGTAAATCCTTATGTTATGATTTCTTTTGCTATGAATATTTATTAGCAAAGAATGATCTAATAGCTTTTTATGGGATTTACATTCATGACTCTATTACTCAATATTATTGGCAAACAGAGCCTAAACATGAAGCATAAGAGGCATGCACGTATTTTCACACCACTAATCAAACATTGTGATATGATGATTGCCCTCCTAAGATTTTTTATAATTTGGTAAATTTAGGTATTCTACATGAGATGGTATGTTTGAGTTTCATATATAGACACTTGTAAACATAATGATAATTACAAGTTTATATGTAAAAAAGCAGATACATATTTTGTCTCTTCATGTTTAACTATAAAATATCATTAAAATATGAAGTATTTTAGGATTATGAGATGATGCGGTTTTTCTAGAATATTAATGTTGATACATGGTGTGACAAAAACGGATCAGATACAAATCGGACATGCCTATTTCTATATCCATATTCGCTTCATGTTTATCGAATATGAATATGGATACTGATATGATTTGGATATATTATGGAAACCATATCCTTAAAAATACGGATACGAATCCGAATCGGATATTTATCGAATCTGAATACATATCGAATAAAGAGCGGACATGAATACGGATCGAATAAAGAGTTAATCCAATTATGAATCGAATAAAGAGTGAAATCCAAATATGAATCCAATAAACATGGAGTCCATATACAGATCGAATAAAGACCACATACGAATATGAGTTGATTTTTTTTATCAAAGTTCGTAATAATTTTAAAAATGGTAATGAAATATAAATAAGTTGCATCATGACAAAAGGAATTGTCGAGGTGACCTACATTCTTAACCGGAAGCAAAGAGAGGATATGATTTCATAAGTTTTGTTCGTGCTCATCCCAAGAAACAAGAATTTATTAATATCATTAATATACTGTATTATATAATGTATAATACTAATATAATAACATAGGGTTGGAGCTTATATTATATTAACATAGGGTTGCATCTTATATTATATTGACTAATATATAAAATAATATTAAATATCGTATTCGGATATCTAGATCTCAATCCGGATAATCAACTCATTACCATATCCATATCCGTATCCAAAAAAATTTTACAATCTATATCCATATTCGATTAATATTCGGATATAGATGTCCATATCCGGCAATTTTTTGAATACGGTAAACGGATATTCGAATATATCCGTATCCGTTTTATCCCTATTTTGTTACAATGATGCTAATTTTTGTTATATTGACTAATATATAAAATAATATTAAATATCGTATTCGGATATCTAGATCTCAATCCGGATAATCAAGTCATTACCATATCCATATCCGTATCCAAAAAAATTTTACAATCTATATCCATATTCGATTAATATTCGGATATAGATATCCATATCCGGCAATTTTTTGAATACGGCAAACGGATATTCGAATATATCCGTATCCGTTTTATCCCTATTTTGTTACAATGATGCTAATTTTTGTTAGATATATGATTACATAAGATTGACATGACAAATATTTATTGTGCTCGTCTCAACTAGGGAAATGGATTGTGACAGGCTAAGTTTGACTTGCAAAAAATGGTCGGTAAGAGATGAATGGCTCTTGTAGCGGACACAGAGTACGATTGATCAAATGAAAACTATATGAAAATGAAAGTTCTATATGTCGTTTAGAAATAAAAGTTCTCTTTAGCCATTTTTACAATTTGAAAAAAAAGTAAGTAATATGATTTAAAAAAATAGAAGTATTTTTTGACTTTTTTTTCTCAATAAAAAGTTATATATCTTTATTAATGAAGTTGACATTTTTATGGATTTACTAAAATTAAAATCAAAGAAAAATACGTTGATCTGAAAGAATTATGAATATTTGAAATCCGGTTTTGGAGAGGTTTATACATTGTACATGAGTCCCTAAACCAACTTTATGATTTTGAGGTTTTGTAATAATTTAAATGCTTTTATAATTCAATTCATTTTGGTAAAGAACTCTAAAATAAGTTCTTGTTAATCGTATTTATGAATATAGTTACAAGTGAGTCTCTGTAGTTGTAAAATATAAACGGAGGGCCAAAACGTACTTTCACATTTCAAATTTTTTTAACTTTTCAAATATTTTCATAACTAAGAGTATTTTTTGATATGAAGCTGGAAAGTGAGTTTGGCTTAATCAAAGTCATAAAAAAATTTTTTATGGCAAAGAGGGTGATCTTCCAATGTGGGAGTCACCGCAAAAATATATTTTTATTAAAGAGCGAGATTACAACATAATTTATCTAGACTCCCAGAAACTCAAAAGAAACCTACAGTAGGATACAACGTTCTCTGAGTAAAAATTTTGATTTTTAAAAATGTGTTCATTTCTTGCTAACCAGATTGTCCAAAGTACCGCAAAAGGTTTTGAGACGTCATCCGAGGAGCTTCCACCTACCTTCCTTATTGCCTCCCAGAAGTTCATCGACCCATTCACATCTAACCACGGGATAGCCATCTCCCTTCAAACCTTCGCCGAAGCCTCACACTTGAAAAAAGATGTTCTGAATTTTCCATGTGCTCAGCACATCTATCGCAATTCACATACTGAATCCCCAAGATTTTTGTCCGCCTGACCTTGTCACACAACTTGTTTTTCCTCAGTAACCATAGGAAAATTTTGATCCTATTCGGTATCTTGCATACCCATACAATCTTCATATCCTTGCATAGGTCAGGATCAGTTGTCCCTGCTCCTCCGCTTCTCAACTCACCATAAAACTTTTTGACAGAAAATCTTGTACCCGTCCATACATAATGATCCCTGATCATAGAAAATTCACCTGTCAATTGAGCTGCATCCAAAAGTCAAAAATCAACCACGAAGTGAAGTCAAGTCATAAAAAAATAGATACATGCTCTCGAAGTTAGTCGAAAAATCAACCACGACTTTCGTTGATTGGTCATTTATTTTTCCAAAAATATTTATCATATTTTTATCAATTGCCAAACACTTTATTTAAGAGAATGCAACAGGAAGTAAGTGCAATCAGAATTAATTTAAAAAAGGATAAAAATATCTTAATCTCAATTAGTTCGCAATTTATGTAAGAGATTGTTGTCATAACTAATATACAGTTAATGGTGCACGTTGCATTAATAGGTAGGACGAAAATCCAATATTAAGTTATAGGATTTTTACCACTTATACCCTTCTTAGCTTCTATAATATCAGTTATGTCCTCCCTTTTGTAATATTACTTGTAACCCTATATTCTTACAAAAATTTATAGTTTTGCTCTGTCGTAATATCAGTTATGTCCCTACTTTACCTTAACGAAAAAGTAGAACCGTGGATTTGTAAGAAAGTAGGGGTAAGATTAATATTGCAAAAAAGAGATGAGTATAAATGATATTGCAGAAGTTAAGAAGGTCACTAAGTGATCACAGGGGATGCCCAGTCCCATATTTTGGCAAAATTTTTTATTTTTTTTGCAAAATAACATCGTGTATTTTCATCACCATATCCATCTAATTTGTCATTCCAATTTCCTATTCTGGATGGAAAGTATAGGAGTCTCTGTTTCTGACAAAATTAAAATAATATATTAGATGATATAGGAATGAAAATACATCAATATTTTACAACAAAAAAATCTTCAAATAAATACGGTAACTTATATCTTTGAGGAAAGGGAGCCTACTTTGTGAAGTACGTAACCTTACCTACTTCACATCCATTTTTAGTAAATTTTTTTATTTTTTTTGAAAAATATCACCATAGATTTTCATAACTATATCCCTCTAATATGTCATTCAAATTTCATCAGAAACAGACACTCCTATGTCCTTCATCCAGAACAAGTAAAATACAACAAATCTGTGACCGTTAAAAAATGATTGTCTGGATGGAGGCCGTAGGAGTCTATGTTTGTGACGAAATTTGAATAACATATTAGAAGGTATAATTATAAAAATCTATGGAAGTATTTTTCAAAAAAAAATAAAAAAATTGTTAAAAATATATGTAAAGTAGATAAGATGACGTACTTTACAAAGTAAAGCTCACTTTCCTCTGTATCTTTTATCCTCGGTACCTGGAAGCATGAAACGCTTTTGCTTGATGAGAGTTTTCCGGGTGAAACGATACAAAGAAACGACTGGCTATGCAAGTCGAGGTACCTTCGTGCAATATTCACACCCGCCCACACATATGCCACCACCAGGACTCCCGCCGACGTCCGCCATTTATAAACGACCAACCGAAATGCCACCACGTCCTCTAATTCCATCCCCATATTTATTAGCCACTTACGCATCCCCCCACACATTCCTTTCCCAATCCCCGAGATGGGCTCCGTCGCCGCCGACGAGGAGTCCGCCGCCGCCTTCCTCCCCGCCGCCGCGAAACCCCCGCCAGCCGACGCATTCCGCCTCGCCTACACCGTCTATTTCGTCCTTGGCGCCGGCTTCCTCCTCCCGTGGAACGCCTTCATCACCGCCGTTGACTACTTTGCCTTCCTCTACCCCTCCGTCCCCGTCGACCGCGTCTTCGCCGTCGCCTACATGTCCACCTGCTTTCTCTCCCTCCTCGCCGTCATTGCCGCCGCGCACCGCTCCTCCGCGCGCGTCCGCATCAACGCAGGCCTCACGCTCTTCGCCGTCTCGCTGCTCGTGCCGCCGTTGTTGGACGGGGTCATCGTGCAGGGACACCCCGGGGTGTACGGCGCGTATACGGCTACGGTCGCCGCGGTGGTGCTGTCCGGCGTCGGGGACGCGCTTGTGCAGGGAGGGGTCATCGGCAGCGCCGGGGAGATGCCCGAGATCTACATGCAGGCCGTCTGCTCCGGGACTGCTGCCTCCGGTGAGATGCCATTCACATCTGTATGTGTTTTAGCATTTAGATTGGTAAAAGATTTGCAGTACTCAAAATTAACCAAATAGATTTTTCACAGTATTACATATCTGAGGTATAGCGAAATAGATGCAGTATCATTTGGATTATGGGTAAGGGTAACTATGAGGGGTTTTTTCCCTTGCAAAGAAGGATATGCAAACGAAGTGATGATAACACCGATCTATCTTACAAACTGCACTGGTGTTTACACGGATTTACAGTTTAAGCTCCCGTTGATAAAGACCTGTAAGTCATTATACACAGAAAACGGAGGTGGCTTTGCTTTGTTGAGACTTATGTGTGGTGAGGAACCAGTTAAAGAGAAGGTGGTTACATTAATCGAAGCATGGTTGGACAGAGGTGCCATTTGACTCATTCCGTTCTGTTTGATGGCTAGGGTTCATTATGAGGGCATGTGATTGCTGAAGTGTGCATAATGGTAAGCTATTAAGTAAACATGGAAGCAAGAGAAGATTAGAATCATGGGGTGGTTGAGCTATTCTAGAAAACCCACAGCAACTAGCAATACAGTGATCGGTTTACAGTCAGTCCACCTTGATCTGGAAATCGGAACTTCAACCTGTGAACTTCTTGGTTCATATAACTAGTAAAAAAATAGATGAGTATTGTCCTGCTGATTCTGTGACCAACCTGTAAACACCGACTTCAAAAGATCTCAGAACGAGGATTTATTGAATCCGACTGTAGTAGAGAAAGGCATCGTTATTATGAGTTGCTGAGGATTCTGGATTTGTTCTGAGAACGGTAATTAGCATGATATGAACTCGGATGTCTAAGATGGAGATAGAAGAGACGTGAATCGTCCAGGTGGGTTCCATTTACTGTGGTTGCTCTGTCATGTTTAGTTATCTTTTCTTTTTTGTGGGTAAGATTTTCTATGTATTAACAACAGAATGTTAGTTCTCGTTGAATTCATGTTCGAGCGAATCTAATTGGGACAAGTGGAAGTATAATTAATGGAAAGAGGGGTCCATTGAGTTGTATGGTAGCAAGAAAAGTGCCACACAGTCACATGAACACGCGCACATCCTTTCTGCTTGTCATTCGCATCTAATTTCTCATCCGTATTCTATTGGTAGTAGGGATAAACGTGACGGAATACGTTTTATAAGTTTTATATTTGATATCTTATCCAGTTTAATGTGAGATTTTTATCCAGCAGATCCTGTAATTTTTATCAATTACCTCTACTATTTTTGAAACAACCCAATTCTCCTTTCGACCTCGTAAACTTGTTAACCCTTACTCTACAGACCATGTGGTTAACTCTCATCTATTTGGTTGTTAAAAATAACCGGATTCCGTGAATTTCTTTTCCATAATGCCCAACTTGTTTCTCAAAATTACAAAAATACCATCCCTTCTCCCTCACGCCTCCAGGCCTCCTCCACGAGATCCCCCTCACCCCTCCTCTCCGCCCGACCTCCCCTCCGCTCGACCTCCCCTCCCCTGACCTCCCCTCCGCCCAACCTACTCTCTGCTCGGCCTCGCCTCCCATGACCTCCCCTCCGCCCGACTTCCCCTTGCAAGTATTCTGCATGCGCTCAGGTGCTAGCGGAGGTCCGGAGGCTCCTCCACTCGCACCACAGCGAGGAAGTGAACATCATCGTGATCGGGCACAACCTTGGCAGCTCCTTGGTGGTGCTCAACGCCTACGACATCGTGGAGACGGGTGCCAACGTGGTTGAGAAGGAGATCATGGCAGTGCCCGTCTGCGTGTACTCCTTTTCAGGGTCGAGGGTGGGGGACGTGCGGTTAAGGAGAGGTTCAAGAAGGCTCTGAACGTAAAGTGCCTGAGGGTGGTCAACGTGCACGACAAAGTGCTGACCGTCCCGAGGGTGCTGCTGAACGAGGGCCTATCGGAGGTGCTGGCGAGGGTGGCGGAATCTGTGATACCGTGGTGGACTACAGGCAAGTCAACGCGGAGTCTGTGGTGCTGTGGTGGGGCTACAAACACGTCGAGGCGGAGTCTGTGGTGCCGTGGTGGAGCTGTAGGGACGTAACTGATTGCTCAAGAAGATATCGCCCTTACCTCGACTCCTCTCCACGCGCCATCCATGGAGTGCGTATGAGTTCTTCGTGGGCTGCGAAGACCCCGAGGTGCTCCAGCACCCCCTCCTTGTGCTCCACCGTTGAAAGGGAAAAGAAGAGGAAGAAGGAGGAGAGAAGAAGGAAGGAGCGAGAGAGGAAAATCCTACTGTTGGATCTGATGTAGTTTGATTAACACAATCCTAAACCCAAGCAAGTTAAACCAATAAGCCTCAATTTGATGACAGGGTTCGTGGGGTAAGACAGAGCAAGTTTACAGGGTCGAGGAGGAATTAGGTTGTTTCAAAGGTCGTGGAGGTAATTGGCAAAGATTATAGGGTCGGTCAGGTAAAAATCCCTTTTAATATAGATATTGATATCATTTTAGTATCTGAAATTACTCAATATATGTATTCATGTATAAATGTAGTAAATTTATTTTTAACTATGTATAACATAATTTTATACTTTCTTTCATCATAATTATTATCATTGTTATGATAAAAGCACATTTAGTGTATAAATATTAATTTGTACAGTATTTTTGATATTACTTGTATATGATAAGTATCTGTTTTACATCTATATTCTTCTTTAGGGATCTAGTAACATACTTTTTATATCTGTCAACAGGGGCGGAACTAGTATATGTTATGGGAGAGATATGACCCCTCCATGATTATTATATGTCACTTGTACAACGTATTAAGTTTTTAACACGGCTTCTCTTTAATTGTATTATAATTAATGTTAGAAAAGATTGTAGAATCATTAAATGGTCAAGTGGTAGACTAGCATGATTATTATTTTGGATACTTGGGTTCGAATCTTATTTCTCTCAACTTTACATTCTTTTATATGATTTATCCAATCACATCCAAAGCATTAAAACAATTTGATATAAATTACATTCGAGTTTATTTATCTCTCTCATTATTTTTAGTACTTCTTGTAAATAAAATAAAATTTATTGTTTCCTTTTAACCATGAACTTTTTTGTTTCAAAATTTCACATGATAATTTGGCCTTTTTAGGATGAATTTAGAGAGGCTAAAATTACTATATTTATCAACTTTTAAAAATCACCATTGAAAATACCAAACATTAATAATAAATTTAAAATTCTACGTTTATAAAAATTGAAAGAGGCTCATTTTGAAAATATTAATTCTATTTAAAAATATCGTTCAAAAATACTAGATTTTTTCGTTTTTGAACATACATACTAGTTGTATACTTGACCCCTTGATGAAATTCTTAGTTCTGCCCATGTCTGTCAACATCTTTATTCACATTGGTATCATTAGAAGTATCCTTTCATTTGCATCCATACTCTTGGAAGTATAATCAACATCATACAATCATACATCTTTCATATATGTATATGTTTTAAAATAGATGCGGATATGAATATCACTTAAGTATCCGTAAATATCTGTTTTTTATACATATATCTATTTTCATTTATAAATATAGTTGCAAAAAAATTACCGTATATAACAAACATTTATACACCCCTTCATCGTATTTGACATTTGGTATATTGTATCATGTGTAACCCATCTAATACGTGAAATATACATCAACGACATTGAGTAATCCTGATAATATATGTATCCAATCCATATCCATTACATTCCTGACCGTTTTTTAAGGATATAGTAATATAATTTTTGCATCCATCAATATCCATATGTATACATATAGCATAAAACGGGGCTACCTCGGGCGAGCCCAGTTAGCTTCCCCATCTGTTTTTCAAAACTTTCTTCTGGTATTTTTTTCAAAACACGTAGGAGTTTTAGATCCTCTAATATCAACATGTTCTCATAAAAAAATTCAACTCATTTCGAGGTTTTTATCACATCCATGATGCCTATCAATTTTTATTGGTCTTAGAATTGTTAAAATCAACCCCCTCCATATGATGGGTTAGGAATGCCAGTTTTTCACGAATTTTGGATCACATATTCCTCTTGTTAATCTAAGTTAATCCCTCCATGTGTTTTTAAAAGAACATAAGAAACTTTAAAAACATATGGGGAAGCTAACTTGGCTTTGTTCTTGGGGAGCCATATTTTGCGTGCTTGCGTGCGTGGACTCTTTATGTCCTCCGTATAGAAAAGGTCAATTGCAACAATTATAATACCGTTAAAATTACATGTTCTAGATTGAGGACATAGAATTATGTATTTATTATGAAATTAGAATGACATATTACATGGATACATGATGAAAATACATTATAGTATTTTTCAAAAAAAATAAAAAAAATCGTGAAAATATGACACGGAAGGCAGCTCTAATAAATCCGCGCGCGCACGCACATGCACGTAAACACAGATACATACAGCATCCGTGTTCGTACTTAAAACAAGGATAATTTACCACCTATATCTCTATATATATCCATATCCGACCGTCTACATGTACATATCCTTCATCCAATGAGTTTCGGCACAATTCTCAATGAGATTTCGGACTTTTTATTTGATCTATATCTCCAATAATAGAGATTTGTTTCCGTGTATATATATAATAAAAAAAATATATTGAATCATTTCATCTTATGGTCTTAAATCTTTTATTATGTGCATAGATGTCTCCAATTTACATTATAAACTATTTGTCTTTACCCGCGCTTCATGTCAGTAATTATAACTATCTTACGCATTTAAACCTAATCACGTTAAACTTTTGTTATAACATAGGAGGAGTGATCCTATGAGAGCCAAAACCTTTGAGAGCATGAGAGTATGCATTCTGGATCACATAATCCAACCAGGAGAAAGAAGACCATGAGAGAGAAAATATAATCATGTGGTCCAGAATGCATGCTCTCATGCTCTTACATTTTTTTGCTTTCATAAGATCACTCGTCTATAACACATATACTTTTGTTATTATAATGTAGATATGAAATCGTAGCTATAGTATTCGTATGCATCAATCGTATTTAAATATCCTCAAAACACGCCTTCGCAATCGAATAGGAGATGAACTTATGAGTATGAATTGCTTCCATAATACAAAAATAGGCATATATCTTGAATATTGAGATTTTATTCTTTAAAAGTATTTCTTGATAATAAATGGTGTTGGATCCAACCACTACATGGACATATGTTTTGGATTTCAAAGTATAAAATATAATTTCGCAATGAATAATATTTTCTGTCGTATTATGCAGGAGTCCTTGTCTCAGTGTTGAGGATCATCACCAAATCCGTCTACCCGCAGGATGCGGACGGCTTACGGAAGAGTGCGAATCTCTACTTCGGCGTTAGCATAATGGCCATGGTTATATGCATGATCTGCTACAACGTCGCGGAGAGGCTTCCAGTAGTCCAGTACTACAAAGAACTCAAACGCCAGGCCGTGCTGGATGAAGGCAGGAAAGGACCCTCGACAGGATTGGCGTGGAGATCGTCCTTAAAGGAGATCCTGCTGAGGATCAAATGGTTCGGATTCGGGATCTTCCTCATCTACGTCGTCACCCTTTCGATCTTCCCGGGGTTCATAACTGAAGATGTGCACTCGGATACACTCCAGGACTGGTATCCTGTTCTTTTGATCACAGCGTACAATGTGTTTGATCTGGTGGGGAAGACGCTTCCTGCGATCTACATCCTCGAGAACGCGAACTTAGCTGTCGCTGGCTGTATTGCTCGGCTCCTTTTCTTCCCTTTGTATCTCGGATGCCTGCACAGTCCGGCATTCTTCCGAACGGAGATACCGATCACGTTCCTCACTTGCCTCCTTGGCCTGACAAACGGCTACTTGACGAGCATCCTGATGATGCATGCCCCGAAGATGGTACCTATACAGCATTCAGAAATGGCGGGAATCGCTATTGTTTTCTTCTTGGTGGTTGGCCTGGTAGCCGGCTCGGTCGTGACCTGGTTTTGGGTTATCTAATGAACTACACCCTTCGACGATCCCATGTCTGTCATGAAAATGAACTGGCTCCTAAACTGGTAAGTCAGTGTCCACAGGTGCAATAAGGCAAACGACATCCTGCGATAAGTCGATTATTATTTCACGAGATGCATATGTACGTGATACATCAGTTAGCCTGAATGTTGTAATGCGATACAGTATAGTAGATGTAGAAATCTTAGTGATGTAATTGAAAAACTCCATTTCGCAATTATTTTAAATCTACTGAATGTTACTGTCTGCATCTCTCTTGCATGCTCTTCGAGAATTTCTCGATGACTCGAAATCTTAACGCGTTCTTGTAGATGGCTCTGAAAAGAGAGCTGATGTAAAAAGACCATCTAGCAACATAGATTGGGGTTTGTTTTGAAAGATTACGCGATGAGACGGATTGTACGTATCCAATAGAGGTATTAGGCAGAGGATTATGACGTACCAATAAAGCCATATCGCCGTTTCGATGGATGCTGATGCTCCCCACTAAGACGCATAAATCCAAACAAAAAAACCTAGTTGGAAAATTATCATCAAAGCATTCTTATAATAAACTTCGCCGCATCAGGGAATGCGACCAAGATCCCTGAGTCACATGGAGAAGGAAGATATCTTTACGACTCGAACTGGCGCAACACATATAAAGGGATGTATAGATCGTTAACGGACAGTTACGAGGCATACATTTAACAGAATTCTTGATATCACAACCTCTTATGGTTACATTTAACAGAGTTCTTCTTCCATCACTAGAAAATGTACAAAGGCCAATTATGTGCAAGTCCATAGATATCACCAGTCATCATAAGAATTAGACAGCGCGAGATCAAATAACTGGCAGATATTCTAACTTTACGACATCGTCGAGTAGCAGCAGGCCAAAACAATGCATCTGTGCAAAAGCAAAACAATGCCCGCCCCGTAAGCGCCTTCTCAATCCTGCTACGTTATCGAGTCACTCCAATGTAGTTCTTCTCAAGTTGCGTCCTACGGTGTTCTTGCTCTTTAACTATGACCAAGCATTTCCTGATCCATAGCCCCGTCTTCAAGAGGATGTCCAAAGCAGGCATGACCGGTACCAAGTATCGCAGTAGCATTAGTTGCGGCAGTAGCTATATTAGTTGTAACGATCCATCTGGTAGAGAAAGCATCTGACACTGTAAAAAAAATTAAGATGGACTCTAGTATGAACTGGGACGAAATCAAGGTAGCTCACTCTATCAACGGCAGAATGAACAGGGAATGCATATGCACCAAGAACGCCGCCCTGCTTTGGGAGGGCCTTCGACACTCTGCATTTCAGCCTTAGCGTCCGTCTTTGGCACCTGAATTTGCCTGTCGGGTACAACTCTCACCGATGTGCTTCTACCGTCTCCGGTCAATCTGGTCGTGAACAGAGCTTTTGTTACAAACACATACTCAAATTTGCTGCTGATTTTCCTACCATTATACGAACAAAGCGGAAAAGGTGAAGAAAGAACGGGGAGCCAAGCACAGACGTACATTGGAAAAGCGAAAGAATTGATGCTTGTTGTGCTCCCATTCGAGCGATGAGATGCGGTCGCATAATGAGGAATGGCATCCACAGGAGGTTTTTGCTTTCCAGCATGTCCGTCTGCAGCTGCCCTCAAGACATCTTTCATGGTTTCTGCATTGATCTGTTCTGGTGTTAGAGGCGCTTTGTGATCCTTCCCGGGCTCAGGAGGCAGGTATGGAGGGAAGCCGCTCAAATCTCCGGACTTCCCAAGTAATATGATATGATCTCTGGAGAAGCTAGAATTTCCCATGTGGATACTGAAGAGCGATTCATTAGAAGCAACACTCCAATCCGTAGGTGTGTTCGACTTGGCGAAGACGGAAGACGGTATCCTATACGGGTCGGGGACATCTGATCTCACCATTTCTTGGACAGGCGGTGATTGCTTGGCATCGAGATGGTCCGCATTTTCTGAAACACGAGAACCTGACACTTAAATGCGCAATCATATCTTCCTGAATGTACTTCCAATATATATACCATCTTTCTTACCTGGAGCACCCTCGCCTAACACGATGTGTGTGTCTTCATGAGCGACCGTCTCGTCGTCTTCATTGATAAGGGGAAACAATTGTAAGTCGTTCACAACTGGGGGGAAAATGAAGTCGTGGTTTGCAGCTTCCACCGTGCCTGGTATGGGCTTACTGAAGTCGGTTGCATCTAATTGGAAGAAGTCTTCCTCCAATGAGGAATCCGAAGATGATGACACGGATTTGCGTACTTCACCATCAAGCTCAGGATTTCCACCGAGAACAAGGACATGTTCATTGTTTCCTCCTAGAACGATCTCGGGTTGGGCTGATCTGTGCTTATTGCTACCACTTACATCTTCTGAATCCATACATTCCACCATCCAAGGACTTTAAGACCAAGCAATCCACACCAGTAAAAAAGAGAGACCGATGGTGGGAGGCAAAGGGTTGTGCTGGATAGATAAATAATAGATTAGGATAAGTAATTATATCATTACCATTCTCGCACAGACAAAACCTCAGAAAATGGGAAGAGATGACGAAATAAAATGTACTAAGATTTCTCCCACTATAAGTAGGGTCGGCTACATGGATTCTTGCTCAAATCCATGTTGAAAGTTTCGACTACTTTTACGCTGGCCGTCGACTACCCAACGCAACCCCTGCAAGAGTAGGACTTGAACCCTGATCTTTTTTTGTATGATAGACACACTGTACTGCCACTAGACCATTAAGTGGGTACCTGCTTTGGCTGATGCAATATGAATATGAGAAGAAAAACCTGCAGATGTAATAGATAATCAAACCCGGGAGCATTATTGGGGACATTCAAAGTATAATTCACTGCTTTGGCTGATGCATGCAGCCTTTTTTCGCGGCATCAACGTGCTTCTTCAATAAACCAAAGGAAAAGTTGCTCTTTGGTATTTCAAAGGCCTCCTCGGTTACAAATGTAAGGGGCTTCCAAAAGCATCAAATAAAGTAAGCTCCATCTATTCTGGATCCTGAGAAGGGTCAGACCACTTTGGTTCTAAGCATCTTAATTACTGTTTCGTGACAAAACGCCTGACAAAAATCGTTAAGCTGTTTAATCTGCGAGAAGATTTAAATGATGTAGAAGTCCCATGGTATATCTTTAGAGAGTCTGACACTAGATTCAAGATCCAAGATTTACCTTTCACCTTAACTATATATCAATTTTCGAATGGAATGCCTGTAGTTTCGACATTGTTTGAGGTCAGTTGTTATATACATTGATGAGGAAAATGGTTAGCAAAGATTCATCTAGCACTTTTCGAAATTGTCGTACAGTCAGTCCCATTCACGAGATTACGAGAGAAATATGGTCAAGCTTAATCTCTATTCATCAGGTCCGCACTAGGATGTAGAAGTCTAACAGATCTCAATCTGAAATTCTCCCTTTTATCATGGCCTCAAATTTTAGCGAAACTCGATCGAATTTCTGTCGAATATCGATATCCAGTCCAAATCGAAATTTGACCGAAATGGCCAAAATGACAGAAATATGGAGACCCTCGTACAAAAAATGACCGGAATGACCACCGAAATGGTGAGCGAAACCGACATTTAAGGTCTTGCTTTTTATATTGTCAATCCTTAGTGAGAAATTACTCTACAGCTGGGGAGGAAGGCTTTGCTAGTCCCACTATGTATTAGCGGGGGAGAACTCTATTTTTCTGTAGGGCCACTGCGAGAAGTTTTTTACCACTGCACTTTCTCAATATATTAGAGAAAATCCAGCCTTCTCTCATACCTCAGGTCGACTAGGATGGAATCTCATATCCGAAAACTGGCAGGTTGACCTTCCTCCAGGAATCCAAATAACTCAATTTTCATCCAGGTTTATGTCAATAAATTAGTTCGATACAAAACTTGAGATAAAGGATGTAGATCAAATAATGATTCATAAGTAGTTGTTAATGAAGTTGAAGTTACTAAATTTTGAGGAGTTGGAATCAATTTATGCAGGATTTGCCCCGGTACCTAACTCACCTTCCCCATGCCAGGGTCCGCGAGCCTCGAACCCTCACTAAAACAATGCTTGTATCCTGCTAGAAGAGAATAAGCGCATGTAGACTATTTGCCATAGACTCTCTCACTCGAGCTGAGACACAAAAAGATGCTTGCACGCTTCCTAAACGAGAAGAGAAGGAGCATGTGAGCAGCCACTCAAATAGTGGCAATAGTCGGGCTGCAAACTCAGGTCCTAGTTCCCTTTTCTTCATATTACCTCTGCCCATTTGCTAGTGGTAAGGTTGATTAGCTCTCATTGCTTCGTTCTTGATTTCATTTCCCAAATTGCCCCTGTATCTCATCCCCTATCCCGACGTGGCTTCCAACTCTGGCCGGATATGCAATTTTCCGATGGTGGTGTCATGCAACCAATTCCAAGCTCTTTCTGGAGGAACCTCGCAAATATCTTGATACTTCCCAAAACGCTGCAAAAATCTCTTATACATCTAGCCCATTTACATTTCCAGTAGATTTCCATGACACTCGGTAACTCTAGGCCAAATAATATTACATCTCACCACTTAGATCAGGCATCTCCAACATTAATGGATGTTAGTAATGTATCATGCAGTTGATGTTATTTATTGTAACCCGTTAGGGGCATTTATGTATTTTCTCCTCGAGCTCTCTAGGGTTTTGTCCTATATAAGGACTCCTAGATCTCCACAATAAAGCAAGATATTTCAATCTCTTCCACATGGTATCAAAACAGCGATCCTAGACTGGTGTTCTTACCTAAATCCCTTCCCCACCATAAGCCCTAAGTTCTACACCTGCCGCAACCCATCTTGCGTCGTTCTCAGGCACCTAAGACGCCCTCGGGTCGCCTTCTTGCTCCAGGACCCATCTTGTTGTTTCCCAGCGCCCCTTGGGTCGCAATCCGAGCTTCGGGCACCTCCTTGCGCTGTTGCCCAACGACCCAGGAGACCTCTTGCGTTGTTGCCTCACCGCCATGCGACTCCAACACCGTCTCCTGGGTGTGATCCCTTCACTTAGGTCTCCTCTGACTGCAGCCCAACCCTCCTAGGGGCTCCGTCTGGTCGTTGCCCTGACATCTAGGGCCTCGTCAACTACGAGTCAGCCATCCTAGGGCCACGCCATCTACAGCTCTGCCATCTAGGGTGTTGCCCAACCCCAAACAGGCTGTCGTACTGGCAGAAGTCTCCGCACGAACTGCACCTCCCTACACACGAACTGACACGCTACCATTGGAAGTTCCTTTCTCCGTTGTTATCACCTACTGCTGAGTCTTCTAGGGATGCACGGCTAGGTCTCCAACAAATGCTTGGATAAGACTGCACGAACTATCTAGGTTACTTTTTCTTGACCTCTGCGGCGGCCATGGCATCTGCAGAGCCCAAGCCCATGTACTCGAATTTTTCTATGATGGTACAAGGCACTTCTATAAAACCAAAGGGCTCCGAGAATTGTGTTTTATGGTCTCGATCATTCAAGGTATTTATTGGTGGTCAGCGGAAGAACTATGTTCTTACCAAGGATCCGCCCAAGGAGACGAACAAGGACTATGATATCTGGTATGTGGACAACTACCAGGTGATTATTTGGATGACGAACAATGACGATCCGACTATACCATCCAATCTTCTCTATAAAGAGACGGCAAAAGCGATATGGGAGAGCCTTGAGAATACCTATTCTCAAAAGGCAACCAAGTCCAGGCTCTCAGATATCCATACACGGATCTGGTCTGCAAATCAAGGAGATACATCCTTGATCGAGTACTATCGACTCCTCACATGTCTATTTGAGGAGCTTCTTATCTTTCAGCTTGCTTGCTACGACAAACAGATAGGAGAACAACCAGAGTGACAAGTATATCTCTTCTTAGCAGGATTACATCCATGATACAAGCCGGAGAAGGATCAATATCTTACTGTTGCGGCTCTACCCACACTTGAGAATCTTTGGTCGACTACAGGAAATTGAATCTCCTTTGCCTCCTCCATCTGTTGAGACTATGGCACATTTTACTAGATGACAACCCAACTACAAAGGAGAGTGTGGACGTGAATTTGGTCATGGCCGTGGTCGTGAGTTTGGATGAGGATGTGACTCAAGATGTGGACGTGGACGTAATCCTACTACTGCCAGCTATCTAGCATGCACACATTGTGGACCATTGAATCATCCGTCAAAATATTGTTAGGCAAAGTTTGGCATGCCTCCTAATGCCAATAGTACCTATGAGACGACCTCATATGAAGGCACCTATGATACTGCTGGATATCTCTCATGATCAACCTTCTAGTGACAGTCAGACTTATTTTACTGCACCTGAGTATGCTCGCATTCGACAACTGCTACAGAACTATGTTTGTGACACTATTGCTTTTGCTGCTACAGTTAGCCTGGCCACTACATCAAGTACAATTGCCAGTTTTGTCTCTACATCTACTCATGCATGGATCATTGACTCAGGTACCTGAACTCATCTGACGGGAGAAGGTAGTCTTCTCACCTCTCCACGGTTGTCTTCCTTTGTAAAGACAACTTGTGTTGCTAATGGAGCTCATTCACCTATCACTATTGTGGGTAGTTCGGCTTACTGGAGTTCATTGCGCCCCTGACTTTCCTCTTAGTATGTTATATGTTCACAAGTTGTGCACTAAGCTTAACTGTCGAGTTATATTTGATGAGTTTTGCTGTTATTTTCAAGACACCCGGATGAGACAGATTTTTGTTGGGGGACATGAGAAGAATGGTCTTTATTATCTTGACATCACCTCTAACTCTATTTTTACTGGCGCTTCATCAATCTCCATTGATCCTCTTCTTTGGCACCTTTATCTCGGTCATTCGTCCGCCAAAGCCCTCTCCTTAATGTTCCCTGAACTCTCTATGCTCAAGCCTTTTGAGTGCAAGGGGTGTCAGTTCGAGATACATCATCAAGCGTCATTTCCGGCTCATATTGAGTCTCATCGTGAAGTTCATTTCTCTTTAGTCCATGTTGATATTTGGGGACCATGTCTGGTCCGTACTCTAAGTGGACAAAAGTACTTCGTTGTTTTTGTTGATGATTACAGTAGGTTGTCGTGGGTCTATCTTTTAAAAGAGCATTAGAAAATTAATAATATTGTCAAAAATTTCTTTCATTATGTCAGGAATATTTTCTCAAATGGTATACAAATTTTCCGTTCTGATAATGTCATGGAATGCACTCAACAAGACCTAACAAACTTCGTTGCTTCCCAAGGTACCATACATCAAACCTCATGCCCATATACGTCCCAACAAAATGGGATAGCAAAGAGAAAACTCAGACATCTTCTAAATATTGCCCGATCATTTCTTACTCAGTTGAAAGTTTCCAAAACCTATTGGGAGGATGTTGTTCTGACCACAGTACATCTTATTAACAGAGTCCATCTCCAACCCTAAATGGATCCACCCCCTTCTCTCTACTTTACCCAACAGAGTCACCCTTTCCTCTCACCTTGCTAATTTTGGATGTATGTCTTTTATTCATATTGAAACATGATGGGGAAATTGATAGAGATATTACTAATAGAATGAATGCAGGCTGGTTAAAGTGGAGAGGAGCCTCTGTTGTTCTTTGGGATAAGAAAATTCCTTTAAAAATTAAAGGAAAGATTTACAAAGCAAACGTGAGACCTGCTATACTTTATGGATCTGAATGTTGGCCTGTGAACCATAGACATGTGCATAGAATAAGTGTAGCAGAAATGAAAATGCTAAGGTGGATGTGTGGACATACACGTAAAGATAGATTCGGAATGATGCAATCAAAAAGAAAGTTGGTGTAGCTCCGATCGAGGATAAGATGCGAGAAAACCGCTTAAGATGATTTGGACGTTTGCAAAGGAGATCAGTTGATGCACCGGTTAGGAGATGCGAGTGTTGGGATGTTGAGCCGGCTAAGCGAGGGCGAGGACGGCCCAAGAAGTGTCGGAAAGAGACCATACGAAGGGATCTTAATTTTGAGAATACAAGCCCGGGATTGACCCAAGATAGATCTGAATGGAGGCGAAGAATCCATGTAGCCAACCCTACTTAATTGTGGGAAAATGCTTTGTTGTTGTTGTGTTGTTGTTGATGTGTCTTTTATTCATAATTTTCACACTAAAGATAAACTTTCTCCTCTTGCAATCAAATGTGTCTTCCTTGGTTATTCTCGTACTCAAAAAGGTTACAAGTGTTATGATCCAACTAAACATCGCTATTATATCTCTGCAGATTTAACCTTTTTTTAGCAGACCAACTTCTTCACTCACTATGTTACAGATGTTCCCCTAGATCTTCCACCTCCACCTATTGTCTAGAAGCGTAGACAAATATCTCCACCATCAGATGTTCCTTTACCTATTTCTTTATTGTAGGATGATATGCCCTCTACAAGTGTCTCCTCCATTGTTGTCCCAGATGATCCTATTCCCGAGAAACCCTTTTTTAACATTATTTAATTATCAGCCTAATATATAAGTTTTTTGTAATTCTATTATGATCATCGGAACATGTTAGTTTAAAGAAATATTTTAGACTTGTGAAATGTAAAGCTTACATATAATTATAATGAATTGTCTTATCCATATATATATATATATATTATTAGATATAAATTTTAGATTTGTAATAGTAAATTATAATGGATATTATTCTAAAAGAGTAAGAAAGTTATAAGATTTAAAAAATGGGAAAGGGAAATGCGTCAGATAAATGAAACTTTCGAGAAAGGGTCAAAAATGTTTATGAGGATTACAAAGGTAATATACCTGAATGGAACTAAAAAATGGCATATATTCAATATAAAATAAGGAGGATCACAAACAATATTTTTTCATAATACTCGTGTTATTACTTCCTTAAATTATGATAGCCTTTAACAACTGAAAACTAAAGAAGAGATATTTGTCATAAATATCATAAAATTATAACAAAGTTGCAAATGTCAAGACAATGCATTATACCTAGGCGATGTCAAGACAAGGCGTTATACCTGGGCGCCTAGGCGGCCCAAGGCGTACGCCTTCTTTGATAAAAGCAATGCGCTTTTTCAAGGCGCACAACCAGGGGTGCCCGGGCACCTAGACGGCCGCCTAGGCGCGCCTAGGCGTGCGCCTTAACATCTCTATGGAGAACCAAGAGGCAATGCACTTCTCATCCAATGTCTCACTTTACTTCCACTTCTAGTTTATCTTCCACTGACATATGCTATGCAGATGCTCTCATGACTATTTTTATTCTGAGAGACCACCATAGTTCTTTGCAGAATTCAGGGTGGCGACAGAACATGAATGAAGAGATTGATGCTCTTACTTCCAGGGGGACATGCGATCTAGTGCAGTGTCCCAAGGGTATTAGACATGTGACGTGCAGATGGGTCTTCACAACCAAGCAGTCTCTAGATGGGTCTATTGACAAATTGAAAGCTCGTCTTGTGACTAAATGATTTAACAAGCATATAGAGTGGATTATTTTGAAACATTCTCACCGGTTGTATGAATGGGATCAATAAGGACTATCCTTTCTGTGGCAACTAATAAGGTCTGGCCTATCTTTCAGTTAAATGTAAAAAATGTGTTCCTATATGGAGATCTTGATGACGAGGTGTACATGATGCAACCTTCGTGTTATGAAGTCGAGGGGGATTGTGTATGTCAACTTCGCAAGGCAATATATGGTTTGAAGCAGAGCCCGAGTGCATGGTTTGACAGACTTACTACAGAAATCAGCACTCTTTGCTTCAAGAGAAAAACATCTGACTGTTATGTGTTTGTTAGAAGACGAACAACTAGTACTGTTATACTTGCAGTCTATGTAGATGATATGGTTGTCACAGGTGGTGATGATAAAGGGTTACTAGAGATCAAGGCCTTCCTCCAGAAGGTGTTCGCTACCAAGGACCTTGAGCCACTACACTACTTCTTGGGCATACATGTTCTATGCACTATAGAAGGCCTTCATCTCTCGCAGAGGAAATACTGTTTGGACATCCTCACTGAAGACGAATTACTTAGATGCAAGCCCTCTAGTATTCTTGTAGATCCAAAGAGACACTTCACATCCTCTGATCCTATTCGAAGTATGTTACTTGATACAAAAGCCCGGTTGGCAAACTTCTTTATCTTACTATCACCAGACCAGATATTTCTTATGCAGTGAGCAGAGCTAGCCAACACATGGAGCAACCTTGTTACAGTCACTGGCAGGATGTTCTCCAGATTCTACGATACTTGAAGGAATCACCAGGATATGGCCTCTTTTATGGGGCAAATGGGTATACCGATGTTATCGCATACGCTGATGTTGATTATGCAAGTTTGCCAGAGGATCGGCGCTCCACCACAGGATATGCTATAATGGTTGGAGGAAACCTTGTTACTTGGAGAAGTAAGAAACAAACAGTTGTATCCAGGTCCAGTACAGAAGCAGAGTACAAGGCAATGGCTCAAGCTACCTGTGAGATCACGTGAGTATTGACTTTTCTGCAAGAACTCAGCATTGTTGTCACCGCTTATTCCACTATATTGCGACAACAAATCTGCTACATATATTGCCACAAATCTTGTGTTACATGAGCAAACCAAACATATCAAAATTGACTTCCATTTTGTTCGTGATGCCATCAGGAATGGAAGGATTACTACCCCTCACGTCAACATAGATCTTCAACTTGTAGATGTATTCACAAAGGCTTTACACATGAAGAGCCTTTCGTGGATAGTTTCCAAGTTGGGCATGACTGATAAATATGCTCCAACTTGAGGGGGGTGTTAGTGATGAATCTCAGATACATCATGTTAAAATCCATTTATTATCTCCTATCTTAAACAATTCAATAAAAATCACAATCAAATCCCTATTATTAACTTGTATTATCTTGTAAATAACATGTGAATAATTAACACTAATTTACTAACCCTAATTTATTGTATTTAATTACTAACCCTTCTCCTTATTTTCTTTTTATTAAAAATCCCTAAAAATTAGGTTAATTATTTGGGTAAAATGGGGCTGCCCCCTTGGGAGTAGCCAACTTGGCTACTCCCACCCTTATTTTTCCCTCATTTTTTTATTTCTTTGGAAAATAAAAATTTGTATATTCATCACTATATCCCTCTAACATTCTATTAAAATTTCGTCAGAAACAGAGACTCCTAGGCCCTCCATCCAGACGTCATTTTTTTTAACGGTCGCAGGATTTTTTAAATCGACCCTGTTTGGATGGAGGCCGTAGGAGTCTCTGTTTCTGACGAAATTTTAATAGAATGTTAAAGGGATATAATGATGAATTTACAAATTTTTATTTTCCAAAGAAATAAAAAAATGAGGGAAAAATAGGGGTGGGAGTAGCCAAGTTGGCTACTCCCAGGGGGCAGCCCCATTTAACCCTAATTATTTTATATATTTATTTTGGCTTTAAAAATTTTAAAAATATCAAAACCTTTAAAACACAATGTTTTTACCCATTAAAAATGCTTGTAAAAAATCTTCTTTGTACAAATGACCTTCGACTTTTATTTAATAGAAACTTGTAGATCTCATTGAGATCTACAAATGTCATGTTTTGACTTTTTGCTAATTTTGCTTCCTTCTCCTTCTTTTTGATTTTTCAATTCTTTTTCAATATTTGAATAATCCGGTGCAACCACGTAGCACCTACTGGGCACCCACGTGGTTGCTTCCTCTTCCGCCACCTGGCCCCCACATCACTCGTCGGATCATCTCTTCCTCGCTTTCATCCTCACCCTCCATTTCGCACTTCCATTCTAGCCTTCAGATTTTTTTCTTTGAGTTAATCTCAACCGCTCCTATCCGCCTTCATCTCATCCGTTGGATGGTTGTGTCATCTAGCGGTTCCGCGATCTCCACGTCTCCACTACTCCCTCCACCCTTTGATGAGATCCCCAGATCTCATCCGGACCGTTCGCTACCGCCTCTCCCCTTACCACTCGATCAGATCTGATGGATCGCATCCTCACCACGCCATTGCGCTCACACGTGGACCGCTGGATCATTTGATCCAACGGCTCCCGACCATCATCCTCCACCAAACGCTCCTCTCTTTGAGCGTTACACCTGCTCACTTCGCCCCTACACCCTTCCTATTTTGGCCTTCACCTCAACTGATGCAGAAAAAATTTTGCAGAGACGGAAAATTTAATTGATTGTGGATTTTTAGTGGAGAAGAAAATGGAGTGATTGAGAGGAGAAAACTTGTCGGAGAATGAGGGATTTTGGAGAAGAGAATTGTGGAGATCGTGTGGAGAAGGAGAGAGACAGGAGAGAGAGAAAGAGATAAAATCTGAATTATATTTCAACTTCAACTGTCACAAATAATAGACTACCAATCCCTTTATATGGCAGGGGTGGGATTACAAGATTGGAAAGAAATTGAAATTTAAATTGACTCTAATTGATTTTAATCAAAATTTAAAACTACCTTATCCTAATAGACTATAATTTTAAATTCAAAATTCAAATTGAAATCCGACTAACAAATTTGAGATTACACGCAATCTCTTTTATTTAAAAAATTACGATGACTTAATTAAACATAAATAAAATTAGACTCTAATTAAAGGATAAAAATCAAGCCCTATTTATTAATTTCATGATGCATCATACTGGTAGACGCACATGCTACAATATTTGAATGGCTTTCCTGAGCAGTCGAAAATGCTTGAGAACTAACATAAGGCATAATCTCCCTCAAGCGAGCAATGAAGTCCTCGAATCTCTAGTCATACGTGAAAGCTGCAAGAGGCTCAGCATGTTTAGCTGCACGAGTAAAAGCTGGAAAGCCATACTTGTGAACGTGGCATCCCTACCACGAGGACCACGATTGAGGAACTGAGAAGTGCCTCCCCTACCACGAGATGCAGCCATCATAGAGGAAGTCTGGGTAGATATTAGATGATGGAACATTGATCCAGCTAAGCCTATGATATGTTTCATCCATGGGAGGGATGGTGGCATCCGCAAGTATCTGTGAGCGAGCAGCATCATACTCCGGGTCAAGTACTGCCAAAAACATGCCAACCATGGTGGAGTTTATGTACACCTTCAACTACTCAGGAGTGGCTGCGAGAGGCATGAAGCTGTAAAGCTTCTCAAATATGCCACAAAGAGATGTATACAGAGAATGCATGGGATGACTATTCTGCTTGACTGTGAATATGTCATGATGTAACTGCATGGGATGACCACATCGCCTTGGCGATGGGTTGGTGCAGAACATCATTGGCGATCTCTACTGTCAGTGTGCCATACAACTACACGCATACATAAGCATTGTCGGCATCCCATGAGGCATTCACCTCAGTCTTATCGATCGGCTCCTCATCGGTAAGAATATGTTTCTTACCCGTAGACTGCATTAGGCTCATGAACTGCATGGTCCATAGTTCATAATTTGTCACATCCATCTTCACTATTGGCGCTGGATCTCGAAAAGTGCAGGTGGTGGGGATATCGACCTTGTTATCTGACATATTGCTGGATCCAAAGATTGAGGTTTGTAAACCAAAGAAGTTTGTCTATTCAGATATGTAGGGAAGTGGTTGCATGTGTAGACTCAAGATACAACCATTCACATCATTTGAATAATGTGCCTCGTACAAACGGGTGATATATGGATCTAAAATCACCCAAGAAATGCCCAAATCAGACTGACGTGAATCGTGATCACGTGATCACGTTCTCAGAGCCCTAGGAGAGGACAAATAGGTCGCGGATAGCAACAAGGGTGGCGGCAGAGGGTGTCGTTGGGGCAGCGGCAAAAAGGTAGCAGGGGGGCGACACAGCAGTGAGGGAGAGAGAGGAGCTGGCGGCAGGTGGGGTAGGGTTCTTGGGTACAAGAGCTTCAGTCTAGGACCACCGCTCTGATACCATGCTGAAAGAAATGATTAGTCTGTATATTCAAGAGAACACTAGGGCTCTCTTATATAGGGGAGAGACCCAAAAAGTAAATTACATAATGAAAGAAATAGAAAATACAAAAAGACTATGGTAATATAAAAATATATCTATTATGTTCATACTACCAACATCTGATTCCCGAAATTTTTAAATTCTACATCAAACAGCCAAACCTGTCTGTATGATCTTCTTCATTATCAATATTACTGAAAATGCCAAAAAAAATCATAAAACACTGCCTAGAATATGTTGAACATCCCATGCACAGTTTCAACATATCAGTTTTGCTAGCATTTCCAAAATCTGAGCAAAACCATTGCAGCCGTGAAGACGTTTGTTTATCCTTGATCAAATATCATTTGGATTGCACATACAAAAACCGCCAATATCCCTCGAAACCACCAAGAGGATTTTGAAAGTTCCATTTACTCTAATAACTTTTGAAGTATCAAAACATTCATGATCTCTTCACCAAACTGCCTCAGCAATGGCTTACATTGACTCTCTTGAACTTTCCTGCATATCTAACACCAAAATCCCTCAAAACCCTCCAAGATGAAGATCTTAAACATCCCATGCAGATTACCAACATATTGATTATCCATACATTCACGAACCACTCACCAAACCACCCCAATCGTCCACCTACATCTTCTCTCCACTTTACTGAATGTCCCTCGTTACCAAACACAAAAATTCCTCGAGAAATGCCAAACCTTGCATTCTTTAATATCACCTTCCGATTCAAACAATGCCGAATTCCCACAAAACCCACCTCAAGGATCACCAGAACTTCTACACTACGTGGAAATCTAGTCACATTTCATAATAGTTCAAAAGAAAAGGACTCCTCAACCTACCTAGAAGAAGATCTTAAACATCCCATTCACATCATCGACAACATCAATGCTCTAAACATCCCCAAGCGCATCTCCTTCGCGTATTTCAAGCATCCACCCTCGTTCTAAAACAACACCAAAACTCCATCATAACAGCAAATTTTGTGCTATCGAAATGTGGGCAATTGCAACCACGTCTCCCTATACCCAAAGCCCCCCCCACCCCAAAAAATCTGCCTGAGAGAACATCTCAAACGTCCCATTCGCATCCCCAATACACATATCCCCGCAAACAGGTAATGGGAGCAAACCCATCAATGATGACGCCCCACAAACATCTGCCCATGCATAAAAAGATACACAAGAATCATAGATAGAAAGATACACAGCGCTGGGGGAGGGAGGAGATTACCTGGGAACGAGAACCCACCACCCACCTCCTGTCCAGATAGCAACGTTGAGTTGTGAACGTTCCTCAGTTTTGTTTGTTTGTTTGTTTTTCTTTGTGATGGAGAGGAAAGGGGAGAAATGATGAGGAGAATCCAACGGGGAGAGATGGCAGCGGAGGCAACGTGCGTGATGGGAGGACGGCCGCGTTTCTCGCCTGTTGCCTCGCGGGAAGGGGGGAGGAGAGGGCTCTCACTCAGTCCCCATTTTTTCCTTCATTTCTTTGCAAACCCAGCTTGGTTTAAATCTATAACCGGGGAATATTGCGTCCATACCCCTGTATTTGATTAGACGTTAACAAACCCCAATTAACGAAGTCAACTTAACCAACTAGCATACAACCTAACTAAGGGTGCGTTTAGTTGATGGATTACCCCGGGTAATCTGAGGAGGATAACTTGTTTTTGTATTTTGGTGTTTGGATGGAGGATTTTGGATTGAGAGAATTTATTGTGAAGTGATTGTATTGAAGTTTGAAAAAATGATAATTATTGTGATGTGATTGTATTGAGATTTGAAAAAGTGTGTAGAAGTTAAGTAGTTTATATTTTTATATGATATGATGGTATAATATATTATTTTTTATTGAATCGGTGAAAAAATAATTTATTTAATGTATTGAAAAGAGAGGGAGAGTCGCCCCCACATGAAAGAAAAAGCATGGGTTCTGGGAAAACCCCCCCTTGGGGGATTTGCAGAACAGGGTCTAAAAGTTGTATGACCTTGAAAAGGTTAAATAACTGAGAATGGAGGGCTAGTTTGAAACATCCCCTTTGAGTAAGGGATAAGTTGGACCTATTAGCACAAAATCTCACTCTTAAAGGATATTCAAGGGAACAATTACAATTTCAAAAACTATTTGGGATTTCTATAATTTTTGTCCTTGTGACTTATTTCCAATAACACATGTCCTTGTCTTTTTTGCAATTGCATTTGTGTTCCTGTATTCTTACGAAGTTCCGATTGTCCTTCCATTACTGTGATATAGAGGGACGATTATAATAATAGTACACTACCGTGAACTTCGTATTAATATAGGGTACAAATGTAATTACAAAAAACATTAAAATAAAAGTGCTATGGGACAATTTCATAAATATGAGAGTATAGAAATCACAAACTATTTAATTGAAATTGGTGTCACGTCTCCTTTTGGAGAGAAAGAGAGAGAGGGAGAGAGCCTCTAGGATTTGAGCCCTCCTCCTTGAAATCAAAGCTTAATACTTTGAAAGACCATTGGAGCTCTTCAAGACTAAGAAAAAGGAAATATCGTTCATCCAAGTATTTATTTAGCTAAATTATTTGTTATATAGGTTGGATTGGTGTGATGTTTGCATTTTCATGTGCCTCTGTGCCATCTGAAGATAAAAGAAAGCTTTAGAGGTGAAGCTCAAGCTATAAGACACCTAACATTTATGATAAAATGCATCGACCTCCTTACTGTTAATGTAATAGACTCCTACAAGTTTTGTTAAAAAGAGAAGGTCTAATCATCAATGATTTAGTTGATATTGTAAGGGGTCAATAAATTTTAAATATCCTCTTAAGTTGGGCAGATTTTGGCTTGAGGACAAAGTTGGAAAGTTTCTGATTATTATTGTACGTCCAACAAAACAGAGTCTCAATCCAACAAAACATGTTTTAAAAATCCTCACAAGAGCACTAATGGTCCTTCTCTACGTTTAGGGATGAGCATTGGGCTGGGGTTGGCTCAGCCCAAGCCCAAATGAATATTGGGTCAGGTTTGGGCCAAAATATTTAGGCCCAATTTTTTAGACCGGGCTCGGGCTTGGCCTGTCCTAGCCCGATCCGAAGAGGGTCTGAATCCTTTCCACATTCCTACTTGCATGAAAACTCCACCTATTTCATGTACACCCTATTCTTGTATCATGTCTTCATACAATGTTTATAAATCAAGAAAGTCGGGTGTGTAACATATGAGTTGATGATCGTTGTGTTTTAATTCATAATTAATTTTGCTTGATTAGTCTTTGGTTTATATTCTATTGATCGTTCTTGAATTTGTTAGTATATATTTTTTCAATCAGGATATTTTCTATTATCTAACCCTTTATCCAATATGGGCCTTATGCCTATTTTTTAACATGTAGGGTCGAGTGCACCTATTTTTGTTAGCTAGGTGAGTTTGTTTCACTCTTTCAATTTCTATCCATGAGAGACATTCATGGTATCTAGCATTGAGTGCACATGTGTAAAATGAGAAATCCTCAGATTTTTTATTGTTTCACAAGTATTATGGCACGTGTTTTAAATAATTTTGACTTGTGTAACTTGAGTTGATATTAACTTGAAATAAAAGATTCAAAATTAATAATATCTAATGGGTGGAGATGGGTCAGGCATGAACTTGGACCAAACAAAAATAATTTTAGGGGCCTAAACCCGACCCAAGATCCGAATTTTTTAAACAAGCTCGAGCATGGGCCCTTCAGGGCCCAACCCGGCACATACTCATCCCTACCTACGCTACCACAAACCTAGAATTAGATCTCGATCGAAACCCTGGAGTATGTAAATGGGGATTATAGCAGTTAAGATCTAGTCAGGTAACGGGATGCACAAAGCATAGATTGGAGTGCTCACGGGCTCATTAGTCAACTGGGGGAGGTTACGTAAAGTCCACGAATATATATATTGGTAACACATTAACATGCTTGGAGTGGAGAGATGGAGGTTGAACAAGAAGGCATGTGGCACCACCAAAAGTTTCTAAGTCCAAAAATTCATATAAGATGGGTTGAAATCATAAATAACCTTAAGAATAAAAGGTGTAAAAATAAAAAAATGTTGATTTTTTTGGCTCTACACATTTGTACAATGGATCAATTACTACATTTGTGAGAGTAGAGGATTTTACATGTATTTTATATGGTATAAATGCTTGTTTTTAGATTTGAATGTTTTTTTTGTTTTTTGTAAACAAAAAATATATTCTATTGTGGTATGGTTAAACAATGTAATTGGCACTTATTATTTTTCTTATGAATTTCTAGTTCATCAATATATACTAGTTATAAATTGTAGGAGTATTTTTTATGTATTACTTGCATGTATACAAAGATTTTATATTTTTCGTCTTTTTTGTTTGAAGTGATTTTGTAATTTTTGCAATTTTATATGAAAATACAATATCGAGAAATATGTACTAATTTATTTAAAAAGGGAATAGAGCAGGCCTTGTGTAAATAATTGAAGTTTGAATTAATTTTGCATTATTTGCAGTAATGTGCAAAATCTAATTTATATATAAACACACACCATATTTAATCCCAAGAGTATTGTTAGAATCTAAGGTATTTTATGAGAACATTTTCAAGGTGGGTAGGTTCAATGAATTTCATATGCATGAAATATTAGGTGTTCATTGTATGTGTGTTGGTAGTTATGGTTTGGATTTTATATGTATGTATACTATAAGATTTTTATTTATTTTTATATTTTTCTATGAATTTTCCTTGAAAGGCTATAAAAAAGAATTAGGTTATTTAGAGTTTGAAATAAAAAATGTAAAAAAATTTAAAAATTTTCTATTTATTCAGGACATCTATACAAAATAGGTCCAAAACACAAAATTCACACCTATTACTTTTGTATTTTTAAAATATTTTTAGAAATTAGTATAATCCGTAAATGATGTTTGAAGGTGAGTATCAGTCATTTGGATTTTAATAAAATACTCACAGTCTTTGGATGTGAAGCCAAGTACTTCCACTTCAAAAACATGGAGAGTTTCATACATTTTACAAATGGACAAACTATTTTGTAGAGCTCGTTGAGAGCTTTTCAATGAGATCATGAACATCAAATTCGGAATTTCCTCGCTCAAAGATATCTATGTTAAAGTTGAAGAGTCGTGATCCATGATGAATCCTTGATTCTCACTCTTTATTCTTTTATTTTAGCTACTTATCTTAGAAACTCATCATGTAAATAGGTGTAAATACAATATGTTAGCATTCAACTTGAATTTGTTAATATTGAGTAATTAGCATGTATTTGTGCAAAAATAAAAGAATAAAAGGAAAAAAAAGGAAGGAGGTATTTAGAATAAATACATAGTGACCCGAACCCCAAGAGAAGGTCAAGCCTTGACTGATCGCCAAATAAAATGAATAGAGAGAGATAGGACCCACTTCATGTTAAACATATAACCTATATACGTAGATAATTATTTTTGATAAAATAAAAATAAAATATTCTTTCTACCTCCTTGTATATAGTCCTAAAAATAAAATAATATAATATAAAATAAATAAAAATCTTTCTCACTTGTACAAAATACATGTATATATGTCTCACTCCCTATTTATTCTATACCTGTAAATACAACATAAAAATAAAATAAAATTTATTTTATACTCTTAAAAATATGTTAAAAATAAATAAAATACAAAATTGGGGTATTTGTGTAAAATAACAAAATAAAAATTATTGTACATAATATATAAGTATATTATACTTGTACATAACACCATATATCGTATATACACTAATTTATTTTTCATAAAAATAATTAAAAATCATAGGAAAATAGTTTGAAAATTAATAGATATTTTTAATTTTATACACTTTTTATTTTGAATTAATTTATTATTTTTTTATTGATTTTTTAAATATTTTGTAAAATCTTTTTTTCTGATTGGCCAGGACCGGGTGTTGACCTCTAGTCAAAGCCCTCTTCCAGGGCTGACCTGACCCAACTTCACTCATCAGAGTATTTTCTCCTATTTTTCCCAGTCGGGTCACGCCTCCTTTCTACCTGATTCTTTGCCCGAGCCTTCTCCTAGGATCCATCACCTTCGCAGAAGGCATGGATCTTCCTTGGTTTGCGTGCTCTTGCCCGATCTTTTCACCCTCTTGAGAAGCTTATAAATTGTCTCCTCTGCCTATCCAGCGTCGCAACTCATGCCTCACCCCCTTTTTCCACACCTAGTGACCTCCAGTTGAGTGACAGCAACCGGAGACCACCTTCGGATCGGAGTGTGGTGGTGTGATTCCCGCAGCTCACTCACATGGTCGGACCTCCACCACATTCAGCTTCCTTTGCCAACCATAGCCAGATTGAGGCCATCACCTCGAAGACAGTCATCGCATGGAGCTCAAGAGTTATCCCATATCTTCAGGTATCCATCATATCCCTTCTAGTTTTTTGTTCGCTTTGATCTTGTTTTCCACCTCCGTCGCAAGTTCACCTGCTCCGACCAGTTGGTCGGAGCCCCGTCATCTGCACCCATCCATTCTGATCGAACCTACACGTCACCCTCCATCTCGCATCGCAGCCTTATCATCCTTAGGCTCGTCCCTTAGGTCAAGATTAAGGCTCAGATCTCCTCCTACCATCTTCGTCGAAGATCGACCTCCATTCCCCCACGCTTATCAAGCAATAACCTGACCGGAGCAAAGCCCACGAGTCACTTTCCCCTTTGTAGGTCTTTTCGCGTGCAAGGAACCACTTCTGAGCCCCCAACAGCTCAGGCGAAGCACCCCCAGGAGACCAACCATCACCACCACCATCCGACCACTCCCAGCTCCATCAGACCCCTCAGCCCGACGCGTCGCGACTCCACGAAGCTGGTGGACCTTCGTGCTTTTCAATCGAGCCAGTGGATCTCCTCCACTGCTCGATTGAAGTCTGGTGGGGAGGTGTTCTTCTGGCACCCTTCTTAGCTGTCGGATTGTCCCCCTTGCTCCAGATGTCATCAGACCCACCCGACAGAAGGTTGCGGCAACCGTTGGATTAGACCTGACAGGTAAGATCTGTCGCATGTCCCCGACATACCCTGAACCGTCAGATCTGCCCGCCGGTGATCAGGACCATATGCCCTCGCCGCATTAGAGCCTGTCATGTGCCCTCACGTGTTCCACACGCGCCTTGCGAAGGGTATTTTGCATTATCTATCATGTGCTTTTAATGCTTTACTCGATGGTTCTGTAAATAAAGTTGTAGTGTAGAACTTTTGCGTATAGACCCTTGTTATTTTCTACATTTGCACTTTAGTCCTATTTGAACGAACTCACATGTTGTCTCACGTGCATAGCTGGTATATTTGTATGATGTACCCCCGTGCTTTTTATTGTTATGGATTGAATAGAGGCTTTCGTATATTTGCAGTTATACCCCTATGCATATGAGTATTTAGCATGTGTGCTTTTAAGTGGATAAATTACAAGGTCTGCCCTATGCTTTTTATATATATTATCTTTTTCCCTAGAAACTTTTGAGTAGTTGCATTTAGGTCCATGTGTACTGTGTGTGTTGTTTTTAATCAAATAATTACTAAATCAACTCCAAAAATTCCACAAAAATTACAGTTAGCTCCTATAATACGTAATATTTTATGGTAATTTTTGTGAATTAATTTAGTTTTATTTGATATTTTCTAAAAATCAAAAACAACAAAAAAGACCTTGTCTGTTTTATTAAATACATAAAAATTATAAAAATAGCTTTAAAAATTAAAAAAATAAGTGGTTGCTTGTTTTTGTATGCTTTAATTCCAATACCTTTTTCTCCTTAAAAATCATTGCAAAAACCTTAAAAAATCATAAAAGACTCAAAAATCTATAAAAAATTCAATAAAATTTCTAGAAAAATAAAAAAAGGATTTCAGTTGCTATAGTTAGATATTTTTATTTTCTTTTCCATGAAAATCATCACTAGGACATCAAGTTAAAACTTGCTTTTTAGTCCAGGCTATACATTGTCTCACTGTTTTGATCTTGTTTCATTTTTATAAAACCAAATAAAAATTGAAGAAATCCCATAAAATCACCAAAAACATTTGAGTATTTGGAAAACATAAGGATATTTTTATTTCCTATTTTTAGGTATATTTAGTCTTAATAAAAAATTGTTGAAAAAGCTTATTTTTACCTTGTTCTTTTTATATGTTTTGTTTGTGTTCTAATTTTGAAAATATAAAAAAATCATGTAAATTAAAAACCACAAAATATGTTTTTATTCCTCTGATTCCCGACTACTTCATATATTTCATGCTCCTTGTGTTCGACCATGGTCACTATACCAGGTTAAATAAATAGCGGAGATCGTTGACATTTCCTATGATTTTGTGCTTTGATTGATCGATTCGTGTGGTCTTGATTTTCTTGTTGATTAAGCTTAGCGATTCGGGTCGCAACGACCCTTGATATTATTTAACCCGTGTTGGAAAATGTGTCACCATTCTACTTAGAATCTGAAAATGACACTTTCCCTATAAATGCAAGAGAAGTGGGTTGTCCTCTCAACACTCAGTTTTCTAGTTGTAGCACCAGCATTTTGGCCAGGATGCTCACTCGGAGAGCCACTGTCATCACCGAAGAGGTTGTCCATTAGACGATTCAAAGGTGTCATCACGTAGAGAATCTTGAGATTATCTCCACGCACACATGCTCATTGCAATTGGAGCACGAAAGGTGTCATTCACATGCAGGAGGAGGTCTCGATGGAACATCTACAGAGGTAATGATCTTCTCTTTTTCTCCTTGCTATTAATTTTATATGATTTTAGCAGTTCTGATATGAAGACTTTGATGAATATCGAGTTTCCTGTCAACCTATTTTCCCCTTGAATATCGCTTTGGAGATGGATTAAATTCTACATTTTTCTCAAATCCTCGATGCTTTAGAAATTTCATCTCATTATCTATGTACGCATACATATGATGATTGTTATTCGTGATTAATTATTGTTTTCCATTTGAAATAAGTTATCCCTTCAAGGGAGAGTGAATTGGACTGAAAACTTTCACAAGTTCCGTCACCGCATTACTTGGTTTCATATGTATCAGTAACATTCCTTAATTTTCTTATGCTTACAGTTACATAACATTCCCTTTAGGTAAGATTTGTGATCGTTTGATTTCAATATTAATTCATAAAAGTGTGGTTGCAAAAGAATTGAGATATAATAACAACAGTCATTACCTTTTGATTATTAATATAATCTTTTGTTATTAAGTATTGTTTGCATGTTCTTACAATCCGATTAAAAGAAGATGTTTTCATTTTGTATGGGAAGTGCAATTCATTTTTGTCTTTGTAAAATGGTTAATTTCATGTACATCTTGAATTAATATTTGTTATTTGCGAACTCACTACAAACCTATGGCTTTGATATCGCTTATTGATAAACTATGTCATTAGCATTAGTAAAATCGATGTCGGTTAGTGAACAAATTAACTTCGAAAATATTAAGTAGTCAATACAAAATTGGAAATTGCATAAGTCTTGATAAAACAAATATATTCTAAGGGTGGTTCTAAACTACTTTCTAATTATTATATCAAAAAACCATATCTGTAACATGTACACAAGAGAGCATCCAGCTACATCGTAAGAGAGACATATCCGAGATTAGAAAAAAATGACAAATACCACTACTTACATTTAGGAATAGTGTAAGTTTCGATAAAGACCTTAACACAAAAAGGAATTAATGCTTGCATCATAATATCCTTTAGAGATTATAGACATCAAAAGTTTGTGGACTCCCTAGTATGAATGATATAGTCAACACTTTGTGATGGATATGTATTATTTAATGCATTTCCAAAATATTCTATCTCTTTATCAGACCCAAGGCTCTTTAGGGCTCGTTTGGTAAGGGAATAAGGAGGAATAATGGTGAGGTATTGAAGAATATGTGATTCATCACACTAATTAGCTAAAAGCATAGCTTCATTGTTGGAAATGCGAGCCCACGGCGAGCCATTATGCAATAAATGTTATTGCAATTCACTCCTTAAAACTGAAATAAAGAGTACATAATTTGCATAATAGGTCCCTTAGTACAATTAGGGTTATGTACCATGGCCATCTTAATGATCATACAGCTGTTGATTCAATTATTGAATCATAGAGGCTGGTGCTTAGATGAATATCTAATGAGTTAGATTGAGGACTCATCGAGCACCGTCAAATGATCGTTAAGAGATGATCTCCAGCCTGAGAAGGAGATGGCAATCCTTTCTCTAAAGGCTGATATCTGACCGACCTCTTGATGCAGGTCCTCTGCATAGGAATAGAGATTCGGAGGTGTCAGATTAGTTAGGTCAAAGAGTTGACTTAACGAGATCGAGATAACCAAAGTCCTATATCGTATGCTGTCATGATATAGGCACACATCCTCTGACCGGAGACAGATGTGTTACTATATGTCTGAGTATGTACATTTGGCAGACCAATAGGTTGATGACCTAATCAAGGTCTATACACCGGTGCGCTGATGTGCATATAAGGGCATATGAGTAATACGATCTCTCAAAGGGATCATACAGGTTCAGTTATTGAACCGGAAGACATGAGCTCACTCATGAGATATTGGGAAGAATCAAATTCCGTGCGCACGGTAGTCTCGCTTTGGAAGCTTGACTGAATTTGTAGGTTTGATATATACTTTTGGAAAGTATATGATCAAGACCTAGGTATGATATATGCTTTTGGAAAGTATATGATCGATACCGACTCCCAATGATCGAATGAGAAACTTACTGATAAAACCATGAAGTAGACGGTATAAAGTTGATCCAATACTTCGGGTTTAGTCTGAGTCTTCCAGTATGCAGGATGTACAGGTATTGGGAATACCTGAGGGTGATGTGATCATAAACGATTGTATAACCATGACGCTTCCATTCCTAGGGAGTGATGAAACGGGTCTGGATTTTAGTGACTCCTCTCAGTAGAGAAGTGATCTGATCTTGGTCCAAGTGTTGGACATTGATCTGAATGTGATTCAGATACAATGAGAAGATTAGATTTACGGTCTTGATTTAATCAAGCATCTATGGGAGGCCCGCGATCTGGATTTGAGATACGATCTCAATATCCATGTCACTATACGTGGAACAATACAATCGCCCTGTCTTTATCTCCAAGTATCTGCGGAGAAAGCGCATTATCCTTGAAGGAGTTCATGGATAATTCTATTGTTGATTTATGTATCCGAGCATTGAGAAAATGGATAATTAAATGCGATTTAATTATCATGATTAATATGAATTTGATTCATATTATAAAGAGAGCTATCTTAGATAATTAAATGTGATTTGATTATCAAAGATGTAAATAATGTGAATATGATTCATATTATTTGAACACAAGAGAATAGAGATCCAAGATGATTAAGTGTGATTTAATTATCATGGATATGAATAATGTGGGTAGCAATATCCATATTAGTCATATATATTATAAATGTGATTTATAATATATAAAAGAGAGATGTTTGTAATTTACATTTATTAATTAAATGTTAATGTGAATTGGATTCACATTGAACATTAAATTGAAAATGTAATTTACATTTTATTTTGGGTTGTGAATGTGATTCACAAATTTTTAATGGCAAGATTGCAACGTCTACAAAATAATTGTGAATTATTTTTGTAGAATAATTTGCAACAAAAGTTGTTGCATAATCTTGGAGATTACATTAAAGAGATGAGAGCCACCTTCCATGTATATGGAGTGGACGGCCACCACTCCTATTTGGAATGTGTGGCCATCCCCTCCTTCCAACATGGAAGGAGGCACTCTCTCTCCTATGATCTCCAAGAGATATTGATTTAATTTGGTAATTAAATTATGTTGATTTATCAACATATATTTAATCTAAATTAAATTAATTGTTATTGGTTTTACCAACACAAATCTTGACCATTAAAAGAAACACAATCAATGAGAGCCATTGGATTTGTGTTGTCCCATGGATTGAGATCCATGGATCCCAAAACCCTATAAAAGGAGAGGCACCCCATTGCTCTTCCTTACACACAATGCTTGAGAAGCATATCTCTCTCTCTCTCTCTCCCTCTCATGGCCGTCCACCATGGATGCCCTAGAGAGGTTCTCCATCGCCGCAGCGTCGTCGTTATGCTGCCCGATGGTTTGCTCGTGGAACTCCGTCTACTTCAGCGTGCCTTACTCGTGAAGAAGACGTCGGATCTCGTGTATCGAGATCAGGAGATCCGCCGCTTAGATCATCAACATGGATTGCGAGAAGCACGCGGTTCATCCCCGCGCTCGCAAGCGTCTCCTCCGTCGGATCGGACTTGAGACAGGAGGTCTCTTCGTTTAGAGACTCGATTGCAACCACGCTTCAAGACCTAAACCTAATACTTGTTTGTGTTTTAGACGAAACGATCCGAGAAGTGTTCTTGGATCATGTGGTTTCGTCGCATAAAAAATTTTAATTTCCGCTGCATAGAACAACTAGTACGACTAGTCGTTCTTCGTCGTATTCGATATGACGATCACGCTTCCATGATGCGCTTGAGGATCTAATCATATCCTTATAAGTGGTATCAGATCCAGGTTGGTGGTTTTGGATACGATCCATAAACCGAGGACGACTTGGGTTCATTGGGGTTTGCGAAAGTTTTCTTGCATTTCATTTTCGCATCTCTGTTTTGATATTATTTTCCGCACTGTTTAAATTGTTTAAACACGAAAATAATAATTGGATTTTGTTCTCCATTAAGTAAGGAAACCGTAGGATCTGAGTTTGCATGATTTCGATTCCGTTTGCTATAGATATGCTCATTTTAGTGAATATGTATCCACTGTTTCGGGGACTGCAGATCATGACGTAATTAAGATGTTAATTACGGATTTGAAACGCCTTGAAATGCGTGCGAATCACTTAGGTTCTGTTGTAAATCAAGTTAGCAAACTTTAGAAATTTACTTTGCTCAATTTGGATTTAAATTGATTGAGATATGGTATTTTTAGTAAGTGAGGGTCACTGCTGAAAATATTTTCCTAATCAAGAACCTAGTGATTGTCATTTAATTAATTAGTGAAATTAAATTGTTTAATTTCCTGGAATAATTATGCATAAATATTTGTGAAATATTTAATGATAATTATGTCCTTAAATGACTTTGCCCTAACCAACAAATGATTAGATGTGATCTAGATCAAGATTGGTTACATGATCTACATGATCAATATTCCAACAAACATGTTGCTTGAATAGGACTTGGGATTTGTTTAGCAAATCTCATTATAATATTAATCAAAATTGTTTTGATTATTACTATATGGTATAATTTCGGTTGAAGAACCGATGATCATCTCAAGTACAAAATGATCTATTTTGCATTATCCTTTCCCGAGGTGGATATGGTGTCTAGTCGGAGAGCATTGGGGTTGCGGGTTGCAACGTATGTGGTCCGTCCCACTCTCGTCGGTACTGGCCATGACAGCGGGTAGGGTTAGTATAATGCTTAGGAAATCATGATGTATTTCTAATTATTAAAATTTGAAATAATACGTATTTGAGATAATACCACAATTCAAGTAACAATTAAAATTGTTTGTTGGATATTAATTGGATCATTAATTTAATATGATTAGATTAATTGGAATCCAATTAAAATTAAAATACTCTATGAATAGAGATGTTATTTTCCTTGGAAGAATTAATCATAATGAATATGATTCATAATGATTAATTAGAATTTGAATATGATATGGAGGATCACATAAGTGACATCCATGGTCTCCCGTCAAGGCGAAGGGTTCCGTCGTCAGGGATTGTATGTAGGAGACGCATGTCCGAAGTGACAGCTCCTGTATGCTAGCGCATCTGGACCTGGCTCTTTGCTTCTCGAAAGAGTAAGGCCGTATACGTAGTGACCCCAATATCGGATCCTCATATTATTGGGGCGATATTGGATTGCGTATAGCGAGTACTATTCCTGTTGACGGTTGGTTCAATTAACGACGGGTCAACATCGCCTTAGGGGTGGTGGGCCTGGGTGTTAAAGACCGAATTGGGAATGCAAGTTGGACTTGCAAGGCGGAATGTGTTCCCGCTTCTTTTTATCCGAATTGCAGATTCTCATATTATTGGGATGTAACAAAGATAAGGAAGGAGATCTCAGATCTTGTTGAGATATAATGGTAAGTATATCTCTTACATTGAAAGTGATTAAGGGAATGAACTTTCAGTGTTGATAAGACAAGACAACTTTGATATAAAAATTCCTAAATCAAAGTAAAATATAAATATATATATTTATGCAAATTTCTTATTTCAGATAATCTTTTATTAAAACCCACTCAATAATATACTCAATAATAACCAGTAAAATATCATGGATTGGACTCATGATCCAGATATTGTACATGCAATTGGACACATAATGTATGTGGTTGCAATGTGCAAGTTTCCTCATAATATTGAGGAATGACAATTAAATAGATAATAGGAATACAACCCTAGGGTTTGTATGTCTCTATAGTCTTGATCTCTCATCGGATGTACTTTGGAAGTGACATGTCGATGATGATCACAATTGTCAAATAATCCTTATAAAATTAATGAAGATATTCTGGCATACATATGTGCTCTTGACATTTAACAAGAATGAGATGGTTCACTGCATCATGCAGAATGGTGGTTCTATAAGAGATGATGTATTCAAATTGTTTGAGTACCTACCTGAACCTATGTTTTAAGAGTTTAGATGGATGTAGATGATGAGTGTCATCATTCTACTATCTATACTCTGGTCATTCATGAAGCTTCATAATATTCATATTGTATGAATTTAATGAAGCATGTGTAAATGTTGAAATGCTCTTACATAAGAGATCCTTAGTCTTAAGCAATGGTTGCTTATAGATAAAGGGAGCGCAGTGGAAGCATGGGTTGGACCCGAGTAAGAAGTATGATCAAAGAGTTGACTATACATCTATGACTTCCATATGTCATCCGAAGAATTCGATGAATGCCAATACTGCAATAAGTTGATGTGTTGATAGTATGACTATCAACTATCTAGAATCCTTAGAGAAGGACTCGGATGGAGCATCGGATTAATCTACATAAATCATTGATAAGATAAAGTCAAATAATTGTATCTCAATCTTCTGATGACATTTGCAATAGGTTGCATATGTTTTAGAAGACTGGAAAATTTGATCTTAAAGGTTTATAGTTATCCACATGGATATTGATGCAATTGTTGCAACAATCTCTGTTGGATTGATAGACTTATTAATTTTAGTGGGAGAGTCCTTAGTCTTAGAGAATGTCTCTATGACCTAGATATAAGAATACACTCATTGTTTGTTTCTAAATGTTAGAAATAAACATGAATCTGAGATTGAACTATCATAAGGAGTTATGATGTATATATTTCAGATAGTAATCTAATAATCTAGTGGACTTCATTAAATTAGAAAGTTAATGAATGGTTCATTAACATTTCTAAATACTGAAATTAAACCTTAAGATCAATAGGAGGATGAAGATCATTTGACAATGATCTAGCATCAAGCCTTGGACATTTGTCTATTGATTTGATCAATAGACTAGTAAGAGATGAAACTTTAGAATGTCTAAAATTTCAAAACTTACATACTTATGAATATTGTATTCAAAGAAAAATGTCCAATACACCCTTCTTAGAGAAAGGTGTAAGATGTCAAGGTATTCAGGATCTCATACATATTGATGTATGTGGATCATCTATATCATAGTAAACATTGTGGATATGTGATATCTATCGATGATTATGTATGATATGAGATTTCTTCTCTTCACCTAAGAAACCTTTGAAATGTTCAAAGATTTCATTATTTTTGGTTTAGAACCAAAGTTTGAAGGAAGATAAAATGAATTTGATCTAATCTAGGTAGCAAGTACCTGTTAGATAAATTCTAAGAATACCTTATAGAGATATGAATATCATTTCTATCTCAATCCTCCTAACACATCTTAACTCAATAGAGTTATAGGGAGATACAATTGGATCATGTGTGACATGATCTTATCAATGATGAATTTTAGCATAATTATCCCTTAGCTTCCAGGTATGTATGTGTAGTAGAGACTACAATGTATATCCTTAATAAGGTTCCATGTATGTTGGAATCTAGCACTTGAGAGTGCTGCTTCATTAGGAAAATAAAGGATGGTATTGGATACCTACTTTATGACCTTGAGATTCTTAAAGTATCTCATCTCTGAGAATGTGATTCTTAGAGGTTGAGACTATTGAGAATCAAGATGAAAATGAAGTGTAGGAACTCATTTAATCTTGAGAAGATAATGAGGCTCCTGAAATTGGAAACTAAGAGGACAATTAAAAATGAAACACTAATACCTCTTCAAATGAGTTTGAGGATGGATTCCATGTGTCAGAGAAATCTGACAATGATTGAACTTCATGTGATGAAGCTTCTGAAGATCATAGCATGGATAGATGGATGTTACAATAAAAGTCTAATGTAGACTTCATATGCAAGTGTTGTATATGGATCCTCGTGGATCCACCTATATGGGTAAAACCTGTAAAGGTGTAAATGGATCTTCAAGAGAAAGGGAACCTGATGAGAAGGTAGAGACCTTCAAAGCATGGCTCGTAGCCATGAGCCACACACCGGAAGAGAAGACATTGCTTGCAATAAGACTTGCTCTTCGGTGACCATGCTTAAAATCGTCAGAATATTGCTAACCTTAGTTACACAACTTGACTATTGCATCTTCAAGATGTAAGTCGATATTGCATTCCACTACGAATACCTCTTTGAGGATATTCACATGAAGTAGCCCCAGGGCTTCATGGTTGAGGAAAGCAAGGTGTGCAAACTAAGGAATCCATTTATGGACTCAAATAAGCTTCTTGAAGTTGGACCATAAGATTTGATGGAATTATAATTGTTATGATTTCAGATAGAATCTTGACGAGCCATGTGAAACTTAGTGGGAGTGCCTTTGTGTTCATCTTGCTGAATGTAGATGATATCCTGATCATTTAAAATGATATAAGGATAATAATAAGTGTTTTATTATCTGTTTGTTTTATAACTTGAGATATGATCTCAAAGATACCTCTTAGATCTTAGTTCTGAAGATGTTCAGGAGCAAAGAGAAGAGGGTATTGGGATTGTCACATTAATAGTACATCTTGGACATATTCCATTTTATGGAAAATTCCAAGAAAGGCTTCCATCCCTTAAGATATGGTACTGACCTATCTAAAGGGATAGCACCTCAAAGAGTTGAGGAAGTGAATGCTAGAATTACTTGCCCTTGGGCATCAGTTCTGAGAAGCCGGGTATGTGCTAGATGTGTACAAAAGCCAGATGGCTGCCATGCAGTGGGAGTAGTAAATTGTTACTAATCCTACTATAGAGATAAAACACTTGATTGCAGTAATAACAAAATCTTCATAGATGAGGAGATTTTTGAGATAGTGATCTCAAAGTCTTATCTTCAAAAGTTTAAGACCTTGTAGGTAGTGATCTATAAGGGTCTTAACCCTAGATACCTTTGGAGATAGAGATCTTCATGAATAAGGGTATTCTGATAAGGATTATGGAAATACTGGTTATAACAATTTTTAAGCTATAGTGTCAAGAACACTATAATAGCTTTAACAAGGTTGAGTATTGGTTGCATGAGATGCAACAATCGCATTAGATGCGAGCACTGTTATTGGGGATATGTAAGTGCCGTAAAAGGACTTGGCATAGTCTCGCGGGAACAGAGTGACTGATCAGCTTACCTAGCTATTTTCTAAATAGCCTATGATTGTCACATGAATGTGGGTTTAAATGATTAGCCCATCAATGGCTCTTTGGGCTACTCGGAGATTGTTGGAAATGCGAGCCCACGGCGAGCCATTATGCAATAAATGTTATTGCAATTCACTCCTTAAAACTGAAATAAAGAGTACATAATTTGCATAATAGGTCCCTTAGTACAATTAGGGTTATGTACCATGGCCATCTTAATGATCATACAACTGTTGATTCAATTATTGAATCATAGAGGCTGGTGCTTAGATGAATATCTAATGAGTTAGATTGAGGACTCATCGAGCACCGTCAAATGATCGTTAAGAGATGATCTCCAGCCTGAGAAGGAGATGGCAATCCTTTCTCTAAAGGCTGATATCTGACCGACTCTTGATGCAGGTCCTCTGCATAGGAATAGAGATTCAGAGGTGTCAGATTAGTTAGGTCAAAGAGTTGACTTAACGAGATCGAGATAACCAAAGTCCTATATCGTATGCTGTCATGATATAGGCACACATCCTCTGACCAGAGACAGATGTGTTACTATATGTCTGAGTATGTACATTTGGCAGACCAATAGGTTGATGACCAAATCAAGGTCTATACACCGGCGCGCTGATGTGCATATAAGGGCATATGAGTAATACGATCTCTCAAAGGGATCATACAGGTTCAGTTACTGAACCGGAAGACATGAGCTCACTCATGAGATATTGGGAAGAATCAAATTCCGTACGCACGGTCGTCTCGCTTTGGAAGCTTGACTGAATTTGTAGGTTTGATATATACTTTTGGAAAGTATATGATCAAGACCTAGGTATGATATATGCTTTTGGAAAGTATATGATCGATACCGACTCCCAATGATCGAATGAGAAACTTACTGATAAAACCATGAAGTAGACAGTATAAAGTTGATCCAATACTTCGGGTTTAGTCTGAGTCTTCCAGTATGCAGGATGTACAGGTATTGGGAATACCTGAGGGTGATGTGATCATAAACGATTGTATAACCATGACGCTTCCATTCCTAGGGAGTGATGAAACGGGTCTGGATTTTAGTAACTCCTCTTAGTAGAGAAGTGATCTGATCTTGGTCCAAGTGTTGGACATTGATCTGAATGTGATTCAGATACAATGAGAAGATTAGATTTACGGTCTTGATTTAATCAAGCATCTATGGGAGGCCCTCGATCTGGATTTGAGATACGATCTCAATATCCATGTCACTATACGTGGAACAATACAATCGCCCTGTCTTTATCTCCAAGTATCTGCGGAGAAAGCGCATTATCCTTGAAGGAGTTCATGTATAATTCTATTGTTGATTTATGTATCCGAGCATTGAGAAAATGGATAATTAAATGCTATTTAATTATCATGATTAATATGAATTTAATTCATATTATAAAGAAAGCTATCTTAGATAATTAAATGTGATTTGATTATCAAAGATGTAAATAATGTGAATATGATTCATATTATTTGAACACAAGAGAATAGAGATCCAAGATGATTAAGTGTGATTTAATTATCATGGATATGAATAATGTGGATAGCAATAACCATATTAGTTATATATATTATAAATGTGATTTATAATATATAAAAGAGAGATGTTTGTAATTTACATTTATTAATTAAATGTTAATGTGAATTGGATTCACATTTAACATTAAATTGAAAATGTAATTTACATTTTATTTTGGGTTGTGAATGTGATTCACAAATTTTTAATGGCAAGATTGCAACGTCTACAAAATAATTGTGAATTATTTTTGTAGAATAATTTGCAACAAAAGTTGTTGCATAATCTTGGAGATTACATTAAAGAGATGAGAGCCACCTTCCATGTATATGGAGTGGACGGCCACCACTCCTATTTGGAATGTGTGGCCGTCCCCTCCTTCCAACATGGAAGGAGGCACTCTCTCTCCTATGATCTCCAAGAGATCTTGATTTAATTTGGTAATTAAATTATGTTGATTTATCAACATATATTTAATCTAAATTAAATTAATTGTTGTTGGTTTTACCAACACAAATCTTGACCATTAAAAGAAACACAATCAATGAGAGCCATTGGATTTGTGTTGTCCCATGGATTGAGATCCATGGATCCCAAAACCCTATAAAAGGAGAGGCACCCCATTGCTCTTCCTTACACACAATGCTTGAGAAGCATATCTCTCTCTCTCTCTTTCTCTCTCTCTCTCTCCCTCTCATGGCCGTCCACCAGGATGCCCTAGAGAGGTTCTCCATCACCGCAGCGTCGTCGTTATGTTGCCCGATGGTTTGCTCGTGGAACTCCGTCTACTTCAGCGTGCCTTACTCGTGAAGAATACGTCGGATCTCGTGCATCGAGATCAGGAGATCCGCCGCTTAGATCATCAATATGGATTGCGAGAAGCACGCGGTTCATCCCCGCGCTCGCAAGCGTCTCCTCCGTCGGATCGGACTTGAGACAGGAGGTCTCTTCGTTTAGAGACTCGATTGCAACCACGCTTCAAGAGGTAAACCTAATACTTGTTTGTGTTTTAGATGAAACGATCCGAGAAGTGTTCTTGGATCATGTGGTTTCGTCGCATAAAAAAATTTTAATTTCCGCTGCATAGAACAACTAGTACGACTAGTCGTTCTTCGTCGTATTCGATACGACGATCACGCTTACGTGATGCGCTTGAGGATCTAACCATATCCTTACAAGTGGTATCAGAGACAGGTTGGTGGTTTTGGATACGATCCATAAACCGAGGACGACTTGGGTTCATTAGGGTTTGCGAAAATTTTCTTGCATTTCATTTTCGCATCTCTGTTTTGATACAATTTTCCGCACTGTTTAAATTGTTTAAACACGAAAATAATAATTGGATTTTGTTCCCCATTAAATAAGGAAACTATAGGATCTGAGTTTGCATGATTTCGATTCCGTTTGCTCTAGATATGCTCATTTTAGTGAACATGTATCCACTGTTTCGGGGACTGCGGATCATGACGTAATTAAGATGTTAATTGCGGATTTGAAACGCCTTGAAATGCGTGAAAATCACTTAGGTTCGTTGTAAATCAAGTTAGCAAACTTTAGAAATTTACTTTGCTTAATTTGGATTTAAATTGATTGAGATATGGTATTTTTAGTAAGTGAGGGTCACTGCTGAAAATACTTTCCTAATCAAGAACCTAGTGATTGTCATTTAATTAATTAGTGAAATTAAATTGTTTAATTTGCTGGAATAATTATGCATAAATATTTTTGAAATATTTAATGATAATTATGTCCTTAAATGACTTTGCCCTAACCAACAAATGATTAGATGTGATCTAGATCAAGATTGGTTACATGATCTACATGATCAACATTCCAACAAACATGTTGCTTGAATAGGACTTGGGATTTGTTTAGCAAATCTCATTATAATGTTAATCAAAATTGTTTTAATTATTACTATATGGTATAATTTCGGTTGAAGAACCGATGATGATCTCAAGTACAAAATGATCTATTTTGCATTATCCTTCCCGAGGTGGATATGGTGTCTAGTCGGAGAGCATTGGGGTTGCGGGTTGCAACGTATGTGGTCCGTCCCACTCTCGTCGGTACTGGCCATGACAGCGGGTAGGATTAGTATAATGCTTAAGAAATCATGATGTATTTCTAATTATTAAAATTCGAAATAATACGTATTTGAGATAATACCACAATTCAAGTAACAATTAAAATTGTTTGTTGGATATTAATTGGATCATTAATTTAATATGATTAGATTAATTGGAATCCAATTAAAATTAAAACACTCTATGAATAGAGATGTTATTTCCCTTGGAAGAATTAATCATAATGAATATGATTCATAATGATTAATTAGAATTTGAATATGATATGGAGGATCACATAAGTGACATCCATGGTCTCCCGTCAAGGCGAAGGGTTCCGTCGCCAGGGATTGTATGTAGGAGACGTCTGTCCGAAGTGACAGCTCCTGTATGCAAGCGCATCTGCATTGGGCTCTTTGCTTCTTGAAAGAGTAAGGCCGTATACGTAGTGACCCCAATATCGGATCCTCATATTATTGGGGCGATATTGGATTGCGTATAGCGAGTACTATTCATGTTGACGGTTGGTTCAATTAACGACGGGTCAACATCGCCTTAGGGGTGGTGGGCCTGGGTGTTAAAGACCGAATTGGGAATGCAAGTTGGACTTGCAAGGCGGAATGTGTTCCCGCTTCTTTTTATCCGAGTTGCAGATTCTCATATTATTGGGATGTAACAAAGATAAGGAAGGAGATCCCAGATCTTGTTGAGATATAATGGTAAATATATCTCTTACATTGAAAGTGATTAAGGGAATGAACTTTCAGTGTTGACAAGACAAGACAACTTTGATATAAAAATTCCTAAATCAAAGTAATATATATATATATGCAAATTTCTTATTTCAGATAATCCTTCATTAAAACCCACTCAATAATATACTCAATAATAACCAGTAAAATATCATGGATTGGACTCATGATCCAGATATTGTACTTGCAATTGGACACATAATGTATGTGGTTGCAATGTGCAAGTTTCCTCATAATATTGAGGAATGACAATTAAATAGATAATAGGAATACAACCCTAGGGTTTGTATGTCTCTATAGTCTTGATCTCTCATCGGATGTACTTTGGAAGTGACATGTCGATGATGATCACAATTGTCAAATAATCCTTATAAAATTAATGAAGATATTCTGGCATACATATGTGCTCTTGACATTTAACATGAATGAGATGGTTCACTGCATCATGCAGAATGGTGGTTCTATAAGAGATGATGTATTCAAATTATTTGAGTACCTACCTGAACCTATGTTTTAAGAGTTTAGATGGATGTAGATGATGAGTGTCATCATTCTACTATCTATACTCTGGTCATTCATGAAGCTTCATAATATTCATATTGTATGAATTTAATGAAGCATGTATAAATGTTGAAATGCTCTTACATAAGAGATCCTTAGTCTTAAGCAATGGTTGCTTATAGATAAAGGGAGCGCAGTGGAAGCATGGGTTGGACCCGAGTAAGAAGTATGATCAAAGAATTGACTATACATCTATGACTTCCATATGTCATCCGAAGAATTGGATGAATGCCAATACTGCAATAAGTTGATGTGTTGATAGTATGACTATCAAGTCTATCTAGAATCCTTAGAGAAGGACTCGGATGGAGCATCGGATTAATCTACATAAATCATTGATAAGATAAAGTCAAATAATTGTATCTCAATCTTTTGATGACATTTGCAATAGGTTGCATATGTTTTAGAAGACTGGAAAATTTGATCTTAAAGGTTTATAGTTATCCACATGGATATTGATGCAATTGTTGCAACAATCTCTGTTGGATTGATAGACTTGTTAATTTCAGTGGGAGAGTCCTTAGTCTTAGAGAATGTCTCTATGACCTAGATATAAGAATACACTCATTGTTTGTTTCTAAATGTTAGAAATAAACATGAATCTGAGATTGAACTATCATAAGGAGTTATGATGTATATATTTCAGATAGTAATCTAATAATCTAGTGGACTTCACTAAATTAGAAAGTTAATGAATGGTTCATTAACATTTCTAAATACTGAAATTAAACCTTAAGATCAATAGGAGGATGAAGATCATTTGACAATGATCTAGCATCAAGCCTTGGACATTTGTCTATTGATTTGATCAATAGACTAGTAAGAGATGAAACTTTAGAATGTCTAAAATTTCGAAACTTACATACTTATGAATATTGTATTCAAAGAAAAATATCCAATACACCCTTCTTAGAGAAAGGTGTAAGATGTCAAGGTATTCAGGATCTCATACATATTGATGTATGTGGATCATCTATATCATAGTAAACATTGTGGATATGTGATATCTATCGATGATTATGTATGATATGAGATTTCTTCTCTTCACCTAAGAAACCTTTGAAATGTTCAAAGATTTCATTATTTTTGGTTTAGAACCAAAGTTTGAAGGAAGATAAAATGAATTTGATCTAATCTAGGTAGCAAGTACATGTTAGATAAATTCTAAGAATACCTTATAGAGATATGAATATCATTTCTATCTCAATCCTCCTAACACATCTTAACTCAATAGAGTTATAGGGAGATACAATTGGATCATGTGTGACATGATCTTATCAATGATGAATTTTAGCATAATTATCCATTAGTTTCCAGGTATGTATGTGTAGTAGAGACTACAATGTATATCCTTAATAAGGTTCCATGTATGTTGGAATCTAGCACTTGAGAGTGCTGCTTCATTAGGAAAATAAAGGATGGTATTGGATACCTACTTTATGACCTTGAGATTCTTAAAGTATCTCATCTCTGAGAATGTGATTCTTAGAGGTTGAGACTCTTGAGAATCAAGATGAAAATGAAGTGTAGGAACTCATTTAATCTTGAGAAGGTAATGAGGCTCCTGAAATTGGAAACTAAGAGGACAATTAAAAATGAAACACTACTACCTCTTCATATGAGTTTGAGGATGGATTCCATGTGTCAGAGAAATCTGACAATGATTGAACTTCATGTGATGAAGCTTCTGAAGATCATAGCATGGATAGATGGATGTTACAATAAAAGTCTAATGTAGACTTCATATGCAAGTGTTGTATATGGATCCTCGTGGATCCACCTATATGGGTAAAACCTGTAAAGGTGTAAATGGATCTTCAAGAGAAAGGGAACCTGATGAGAAGGTAGAGACCTTCAAAGCATGGCTCGTAGCCATGAGCCACACACTGGAAGAGAAGACATTGCTTGCAATGAGACTTGCTCTTCGGTGACCATGCTTAAAATCGTCAGAATATTGCTAACCTTAGCTACACAACTTGACTATTGCATCTTCAAGATGTAAGTCGATATTGCATTCCACTACGAATACCTCTTTGAGGATATTCACATGAAGTAGCCCCAGGGCTTCATGGTTGAGGAAAGCAAGGTGTGCAAACTAAGGAATCCATCTATGGACTCAAATAAGCTTCTTGAAGTTGGACCATAAGATTTGATGGAATTATAATTGTTATGATTTCAGATAGAATCTTGACGAGCCATGTGAAGCTTAGTGGGAGTGCCTTTGTGTTCATCTTGCTGAATGTAGATGATATCATGATCATTTAAAATGATATAAGGATAATAATAAGTGTTTATTATCTGGTTGTTCCATAACTTGAGATATGATCTCAAAGATACCTCCTAGATCTTAGTTCTGAAGATGTTCAGGAGCAAAGAGAAGAGGGTATTGGGATTGTCACATTAATAGTACATCTTGGACATATTCCATTTTATGGAAAATTCCAAGAAAGGCTTCCATCCCTTAAGATATGGTACTGACCTATCTAAAGGGATAGCACCTCAAAGAGTTGAGGAAGTGAATGCTAGAATTACTTGCCCTTGGGCATCCGTTCTGAGAAGCCGGGTATGTGCTAGATGTGTACAAAAGCCAGATGGCTGCCATGCAGTGGGAGTAGTAAATTGTTACTAATCCTACTGTAGAGATAAAATACTTGATTGCAGTAATAACAAAATCTTCATAGATGAGGAGATTTTTGAGATAGTGATCTCAAAGTCTTATCTTCAAAAGTTTAAGACCTTGTAGGTAGTGATCTATAAGGGTCTTAACCCTAGATACCTTTGGAGATAGAGATCTTCATGAATAAGGGTATTCTGATAAGGATTATGGAAATACTGGTTATAACAATTATTAAGCTACAGTGTCAAGAACACTATAATAGCTTTAACAAGGTTGAGTATTGGTTGCATGAGATGCAACAATCGCATTAGATGCGAGCACTGTTACTGGGGATATGTAAGTGCCGTAAAAGGACTTGGCATAGTCTCACGGGAATAGAGTGACTGATCAGCTTACCTAGCTATTTTCTAAATAGCCTATGATTGTCACATGAATGTGGGTTTAAATGATTAGCCCATCAATGGCTCTTTGGGCTAGTGGGAGATTGTTGGAAATGCGAGCCCACGGCGAGCCATTATGCAATACATGTTATTGCAATTCACTCCTTAAAACTGAAATAAAGAGTACATAATTTGCATAATAGGTCCCTTAGTACAATTAGGGTTATGTACCATGGCCATCTTAATGATCATACAGCTGTTGATTCAATTATTGAATCATAGAGGCTGGTGCTTAGATGAATATCTAATGAGTTAGATTGAGGACTCATCGAGCACCGTCAAATGATCGTTAAGAGATGATCTCTAGCCTGAGAAGGAGATGGCAATCCTTTCTCTAAAGGCTGATATCTGACCGACCTCTTGATGCAGGTCCTCTGCATAGGAATAGAGATTCGGAGGTGTCAGATTAGTTAGGTCAAAGAGTTGACTTAACGAGATCGAGATAACCAAAGTCCTATATCGTATGCTGTCATGATATAGGCACACATCCTCTGACCGGAGACAGATGTGTTACTATATGTCTGAGTATGTACATTTGGCAGACCAATAGGTTGATGACCTAATCAAGGTCTATACACCGGCGCGCTGATGTGCATATAAGGGCATATGAGTAATACGATCTCTCAAAGGGATCATACAGGTTCAGTTACTGAACCGGAAGACATGAGCTCACTCATGAGATATTGGGAAGAATCAAATTCCGTGCGCACGGTCGTCTCGCTTTGGAAGCTTGACTGAATTTGTAGGTTTGATATATACTTTTGGAAAGAATATGATCAAGACCTAGGTATGATATATGCTTTTGGAAAGTATATGATCGATACCGACTCCCAATGATCGAATGAGAAACTTACTGATAAAACCATGAAGTAGACAGTATAAAGTTGATCCAATACTTCGGGTTTAGTCTGAGTCTTCCAGTATGCAGGATGTACAGGTATTGGGAATACCTGAGGGTGATGTGATCATAAACGATTGTATAACCATGACGCTTCCATTCCTAGGGAGTGATGAAACGGGTCTGGATTTTAGTGACTCCTCTCAGTAGAGAAGTGATCTGATCTTGGTCCAAGTGTTGGACATTGATCTGAATGTGATTCAGATACAATGAGAAGATTAGATTTACGGTCTTGATTTAATCAAGCATCTATGGGAGGCCCGCGATCTGGATTTGAGATACGATCTCAATATCCATGTCACTATACGTGGAACAATACAATCGCCCTGTCTTTATCTCCAAGTATCTGCGGAGAAAGCGCATTATCCTTGAAGGAGTTCATGTATAATTCTATTGTTGATTTATGTATCCGAGCATTGAGAAAATGGATAATTAAATGCTATTTAATTATCATGATTAATATGAATTTGATTCATATTATAAAGAGAGCTATCTTAGATAATTAAATGTGATTTGATTATCAAAGATGTAAATAATGTGAATATGATTCATATTATTTGAACACAAGAGAATAGAGATCCAAGATGATTAAGTGTGATTTAATTATCATGGATATGAATAATGTGGATAGCAATATCCATATTAGTCATATATATTATAAATGTGATTTATAATATATAAAAGAGAGATGTTTGTAATTTACATTTATTAATTAAATGTTAATGTGAATTGGATTCACATTTAACATTAAATTGAAAATGTAATTTACATTTTATTTTGGGTTGTGAATGTGATTCACAAATTTTTAATGGCAAGATTGCAATGTCTACAAAATAATTGTGAATTATTTTTGTAGAATAATTTGCAACAAAAGTTGTTGCATAATCTTGGAGATTACATTAAAGAGATGAGAGCCACCTTCCATGTATATGGAGTGGACGGCCACCACTCCTATTTGGAATGTGTGGCCGTCCCCTCCTTCCAACATGGAAGGAGGCACTCTCTCTCCTATGATCTCCAAGAGATCTTGATTTAATTTGGTAATTAAATTATGTTGATTTATCAACATATATTTAATCTAAATTAAATTAATTGTTGTTGGTTTTACCAACACAAATCTTGACCATTAAAAGAAACACAATCAATGAGAGCCATTGGATTTGTGTTGTCCCATGGATTGAGATCCATGGATCCCAAAACCCTATAAAAGGAGAGGCACCCCATTGCTCTTCCTTACACACAATGCTTGAGAAGCATATCTCTCTCTCTCTCTTTCTCTCTCTCTCTCCCTCTCATGACCGTCCACCATGGATGCCCTAGAGAGGTTCTCCATCGCCGCAGCGTCGTCGTTATGCTGCCCGATGGTTTGCTCGTGGAACTCTGTCTACTTCAGCGTGCCTTACTCGTGAAGAAGACGTCGGATCTCGTGTATCGAGATCAGGAGATCCGCCGCTTAGATCATCAACATGGATTGCGAGAAGCACGCGGTTCATCCCCGCGCTCGCAAGCGTCTCCTCCGTCGGATCGGACTTGAGACAGGAGGTCTCTTCGTTTAGAGACTCGATTGCAACCACGCTTCAAGAGGTAAACCTAATACTTGTTTGTGTTTTAGACGAAACGATCCGAGAAGTGTTCTTGGATCATGTGGTTTCGTCGCATAAAAAATTTTAATTTCCGCTGCATAGAACAACTAGTACGACTTGTCGTTCTTCGTCATATTCGATACGATGATCACGCTTCCGTGATGCGCTTGAGGATCTAACCATATCCTTCATTCATTCCGAGTAATTAGGTGCATTCATATGTTTATACCTCATAATTAACACCCATGTACTTCTAAATAATTTTCATAAATTAGCATTCCATTCTTTATTCATATTCACTTATAAAGATTCACCTAAATTCACACATTTTTAATTAACTCATCATAACTTCAAATGACATGAAACTAGATCCATTGTATACATGTATTAATCAATAAAAAATCATAACAATTACTAACTTGTATATATATATATGAGATAAATCCAAACCCTAATTCCAGGATAGAAAATTGTAAATGTTGATATCTCTCACATGTAACGTCCAATTTCACAATACTCACTTTTGAATTAATGTACATCCAATTATCTGCAAAATCAAGAGTAATTTCAAAAGAATCGGAGTTCATTTGTGAAATTTGGATTTTGATTTCTAAATGTATTTTGTACATATTTGCTAATTTCTGACTTGTTAATTCATATATATATATGACTCTTTTTTATTTACATCTCTGACTTGAGCTCATTGACCTAATTCGCCTATATATATTTCACATTTCTGAATGTTCTTAATTCATGAGAATCTAAAAAATGCATTTGTATCCGTTACATTATTTTACATCGTGATTTATTTTTGCATCATTATTGTCCGTAGAAAGCTAATAAAAATAGAAGATTAAAAATTTGATATTATATGTCTAATATCACAAAAAAATCATACACAATTGGGTTCATTTGCAGTGAGTTCTTCATGAATATTGTAGAATGTACTTAGGAAAATATTTTTTATTTTAAGCATTTTTTGCATTCGAAGTAATTTACTATTTTTTATTTAATTTTCTTTTACTTTCATGCATCGGTCAACAAGTCATGTCTACGCGTTTCATGCGCATTCGTCCAGCTCAGACGCTAGGACCAACGCACCCACCCCCAGGTCAACGACCTTTGTCCTCTAGTGCCTCTTTCCCAAGTTGTTGGATCGAGTTTGATCTAATGGCCCATATCCAAGCCATCTTAACCCAACCCCCCTCACATGCTTTGCACGTGATCGTCTCCCCATCGTTAGATCTCGCTTGATCCAACGACCGTTGTTCTTCTCCTTTCTCTAGTTGCACTGCTGCCCCGACTCTCCCCTACCTCCAGCAATGGTCGAACATCTCCAACCTCCATTTCCCGACGAGACCCACACCCCTCTCTCCGACATGTATGCCTCCATCACCCGAAACCCAACTACCTAATCCATTCATCCTTTATCTGCAACTGATTCCATCAACCACCAGCTTCTGCAACCCAATCCTCCGGTCCCCGCTCCTCTCTATCCCCTTCCAACTTCCTAGAGACGATGTTATTCTCAGCCTCCGACCAACCGTGATCCCAATCTCCAACGACCAAACTCCAAATCCTCTCCCTTATCCCTTCGCATCAACCACTGGAAATGAAACTAACCCAATCCATATCTCTTCCAATAGACATTGAAACCCAACATCATAGTAACCCCCTACGGGTCTTGCAGTCTCTATCTCTTCACCAATCACACCCATCCCCTCCAATCACCTTCTTCTATTTAAACCAAATCCGACCACCTGCTCAGGGATCATCCGCTGATTTTTCTTAAAGGAGGATCATGTGTCGGCCAATTGAAGGAGGATCTCCAGCCACTACCAGCTTGAGTCAAGGAGGAGGGGGAAGAACATCCCGAGTTATAGTCATCATAGAGGGAAGATATCCTCTGCTTTAGAGGGGATTTCAGCATAGGTATTGTAATCCTCTTTAATTTTTTGTGATTTTGATTTTAAAATCCAATCTTATAGATTGAATCTTATATTAATTATCTATGAATTCTCAAAATTTCTCTTAAATCCGAGATTATTTGCTATTTTATCTTAATGGTCAAACATTCAGTCAAGATCTAAGCAACTTAAACTCCATTTAAAAATGATCTGAATATTTGAACATTGATGAATCCCCATTCATCACTCTTTATTCTTTTATTTTAGATAAATATCTTGGCAAAACATCATGTATATAGTTGTAAATGCAATAAATTATCAATAAGCATGCATTTGTCAAATGTTAATAATTAGCATGTATTTGTGCAAAAAAAAAGAATAGAGAATAAAAGAAAAAGAGGAAAATATTTAGAATAAATATTGAGTGACTTGAACCCAAGAGAGAGTCCGGACTGGACCTGGTCGCCAAATAAAATAAGTAGAGAGAGATAAGGCCACTTTACCTTGTACACACCCCCTCCCATTGGACCACGGTTCGATTTGGGATTCTCCAGAGAAGACGAGAAGCTCAAAAGAAAGACAAGGCATACTGAAAAAGGCAATGTTGCCGACCAGTCGAAGACCTGTTCTTCTGGCTCGAGTAGGCATGCGGCCTCCAGGGTCGAGATTCGGAAGCTCCATAGTTTGCATCGTCGGTAAGAGCGATTTGACCCTCCTCCCACATCTATATATAACTAGTTTAGGTCGATTCCCACTCTCCTCCGCCGATTTCTGCACGGAACCTGCAAATTCTAGGGTGTCGAAGTGGTTTTGGATCATAATGGATTCATTGAGTCTTCCTCTGTCATATCTGATAAGTCTCGCATTTTCTTTCCCTTGTCCATAATCTATTGAAGCTTGGAGGATTGCTTAATTGACCATGGAAGTGGAGGATATCTCATTGGTAAGTCAACTTTTGATGGGAGTAGCTTCAGATTCAAAAGACATTGAACATCAAGCGCGTTTTCCATTCTCAAATCCCCTCAGTTTTCGAAAAGTGATGAATTTCTAATCTGATGAGATGTTGGGAATTTCTGAATGATTTCTTATCAGATGAAACCATCTTGAGTTTTTGTAGAATACCATACTTCTTCTTTTTTTTACTACTTTGAGAGTCTTTCTTATTAGTTGTTGTGGGTCCTTCTTCTTGTAGCTCAGGTGGTATAAATATTTATTTTATTTTCATAAAAATAAAAATAAAAATGTGTTTTCACTCCCTTTTAGAAATTTCTAAAAAAACAAAAAATTAGAAAAATAAAAGAAAAACAAAAAATAAATAAAGTCTCTCTCACCTTGTATATAATACATGTACATATGTATCATAAACCTATTTATTATACACTTGTAAATAACTTATAAAAATAAAATAAAAATTATTTTATACTCCAAATTTTATGTTGTAAATAAATAAAATATAAAGTTGGGGTATTTATATAAAAATAAATAAATAAATAAATATACATAAGTATTTTATACATGTAATATAATGTAAATACCTTAATTTATTTTTCATAAAAATAATTAAAAATCATAGAAAATAGTTTTAAAATAATAAACATTTTTTATGTTGAACATATTTTAAAATAAAATCGTTTTCTATTTTAAAATTATTTTACAAATAATTTTGACCTAACTATTTTTTGATTGGTCCAGGAGGGATGTTGACCCCAGTCAACTCCCCCTCCCGAACCATTCTTTGCCCGAATCTGAGTTCGCCCCGTCTTCTCAAAATTTTCTCACTTGGATCTGACTATCTCCTGCCCTGATTTCAACGCCCACTTCTTTCCCATGGATCAACAACCCTCGCAGATCCCTAGGGAAGGACCGATCTTCCTCGGTTCACGTGCGGGCTCTGCTTCTTTCTAGCCACCTGGGACTGTCTATAAATCTCCATTTCGTTGCCCATAGCCGTAGCTCATGCTGCACACTCTCCCTCTACCCTATACTCCTTCCCCTTGGTGACAGCATTCGGAGGGACCCTTTAGTGGTCGAAGAGAGCTGTTGCCGTCGATGCTCGTGCTTCGTGGCCGGAGATCCACCACGACGAGCCTCCCCCGCCTTCTGCAGCGAGGTTGAGGCGAAGACCCAGTCCGACTTCATCCCCTGGATCTAAGGATTTAGATAGGACCTTCAGGTACCCTTGATTTCGATCCTAGTTCCATTTATATCGAATTTTTCATCCGTCGCTCCGCCAGCTCCAACCCGGTGGTCGGAGCTCCATTAGTCACCTCTATCCACTTCGATCAAATACCACGTTCACCGTCACCCTTCCCCCGCATCCTGATCATCCTAGGCTTGGCTTGGATAGCCAAGATTAGGCTTGAGGTTCCTTCTACCACTTCGCCGGAACCTCTACACCCATTCGTCGTCGTTTCACGTAACTTTAGGCCAAATAACCCTGACCGGAGTGTCCCTCCGAGTTGAAGTTGTCTTCTGCAGGTCATAGCGAGTGCAGATACCCCCCAGGTCGCATCCACCCCACTTCGTCGGAGCTCGCCCAGGTCACTGACACCTTCCCGGAGATCCGACCATCGGCGAGTCAATCAGATCCGTTCACTCGCCGCGGAGGATCATTGCGAGTTGGCCACTGTCGTCTGATCGTTCATCGGAGAGCCGGATTACCGTCGGTGCTCTGGTGAACCTCGCCCTAGGCGGAGTTCGTCCAGCATCCTTCTATGTCGTTGGATCATCACTGTCGCCCAGATCGCATCTGAGTCGTCCATCGCCTGCGCTTGTTAGGCCGTTAGATCTGACATCTAACGGCCCCCGTACGCCCACGTTCGTGCCCTCAGGACCACCGTTAGATCCGCCAGCTGTCAGCGCCAGAGCCGCAGGTCATCTTCCATTCAGAGCCGACACATGAGTGGTTGGGTAATTTGCTCCACTTCCCCTGTAGTTATTTCCTTTTATTATTTAGTCTGTAAAATAAAAAGTACACAGTAGGATAATTTACACTTTTGATCCTACAGTTTTTCATATTTACATTTTAGTCCTTCCTGAATGGTTGCACGCGCATCGTCACGTGTATTGATGGGATATTTTTCATGTATGACCCTGGATTTAGTGGATGTTATGCTTTGGTGTTTTAGTTTTAGTATTTGCATCCATACCCCTATGCGTGCTGATATTAACCATGTGCTGAAATGTATACGAAAATTACAGTAAGGCCCCTATAGTTTCTACGCTTGTTATTGTTTAGCCCTTGCAACATGGTTTCATTGCAAACTAGTCCATGTGTACTATGTGATTTATCTTATTTTGAATAAATAGCAAACTTTGTCCAAAATTTATGAAATTTCGACATAACTCCTGCCATTGTGTAGGAATTTCTATAAAATTTTGGGTTTATTTTGTTTCCATTTGGTATTTTTAAAAATTCAAAAATCTTAAAAATTGCTACTGTTTGTCTTTAAAAACCTATTAAAAATATCAAAAACACTTGAAAAATTCTAAAAATATTCATGTGTAATTGTGTTGAATTGATATTGCTTCATTCTAATTTTTACCACATTTGCATTTATAAAACCCATAAAAATTTAAAAACATTAAAAATCTTATAAAAATCATTAAAAGTTCATAAAAAATCAAAAAATTTTGTTTTCTTATTCTGTTAGTTAGCTTTTAGTTTATAGTTTATCATAAAATTACTGTTGGGATTTTATAGGCATTTTAAGTATTTTTAACTTCCCTTTAGATCTTAGTTGTACACTGTTTAGCATTTTTGGCCTTGTTTTACTTTTAGAAAATTAACTAAAAATCAGAAAAATTCAAGAAAATTAACAAAAACATCTGAATATTCCCAAAACCAAAATATATTTTTATTAAATTTTCAGAGCATTTTCTATGTGTTAAATAATTGTTGGTTTGTGAGTTTGTGAGTGTTTTTACACTTTTCCCTATATTAAAAATTCCAAAAAATTGAAAAACCTAAAATCCACCAAAAATATTTGCTTCTTGGATTTCTGACTACTTCGTAGCCTAGGCATACTGTGCTCCTTGAGTTCAACACTGGTAGCTATACCAGGTAAAATAAATAGCTAGACCGCTGTTTTTGCTTGATTATTTGATTTTATATCATTGATGGTCTTCCTTTTACTTGATTAACTTAACCTCATGGTTCGGGTCGCAACGACCTTATTTACCCCTTAACCCGAGTAGCTCAGGCCTTATCATCAGAATGGCGTCGTTGCCGGGGAGCACGGCTTATTAATCGGTTTTTCCCTTTCTTTTTTTCCGTTTTTATTTTTACTTTAATTTTTCTTCTGCATTTATTTCCATTCCATTCCATTTTATTTTATATAACTTTGTATTGACACATTTTCTGTTTCTAACTTTCTTGTGAGGGCCCGACGATCGAGGGCGACTTTCTTCGGAAAGCCGAGGCACCCGCGGGACTTGGAGGTGACTCGTTTCTGCATGGAACCGCAGAAGAGCGTAGGAGAGCCGGAGCAGGAGTGTGGGGAGCTGTAGGGTAGTTTAGTTAGTTTAGATTTCATTTTCTACACGACTATTATTGTAATAATACAGGACAGAGACTCTCAGACTTGGTGAATGTTTCGGGGGTCTGTTTCGCCGAGCACAGGTGTGCTCGGGAGACCTCATCGCATTTTTTCGTCGGTTTTGATTTTTCACCGATTTATTTACTGCTTATCTGATTTTCGAAGGATTTAGCCCTTAGACTTAGGAGTTTTTGTGACTGTGATGTAATTAATTAAGGTCAAACCCTAATTATTTGCACGTTCCTATAGATCGATAATTGGACTTAATTAATTAATTCACAAAGAAAAAGTTAGTTTAATTAGGCTCGAGTCCACGTGCCGTGAGGAACCACATACAGCGCGTGCAGGATCCGTTGTGTCAGACACCGAGTGGTTCCCAAGATCAGACTCAGGACTTAGTTTGATTAGTTGACTATTGTGCTTATTGTATAGAACTTGCTTCGTCTAAGGCCGATTTCTTCTTGCATCATATAGGTAGTTTACTTTCAGTCTATTTTATGCGCAGATCACCCTGCATGTAGAGAGCTGGAGTCAGGTATGCATTTCTTACTCTGCATGCATCATCATGTTTGATCGTGCATCGGCTCTTTCACCTTCTCCCCCAGTTTTTGGACTTAAAATAACCAGTAGAACCAAAAAATTCGTTAGGCATTGCTTGCTTGAAAAACACCTAAAAACATAAAACTATAAAATTGAGACTGCTAAGCACACTTGACCCTAAAAGACACTTCATCGAAAAATTTGTCTTGGGAGAGTAACCCCCTCATTGTATGGTTTGGATGAGCGAGAGAGTGACCCGTACACTAGGCTAGAGCCATATCCGATTTCTTAACAGACTACCGACCTTTTATACGGGACAGTCTGTTAATAGTATTGGATTTCTACCAGCTCTTTTAATCGCTCTGAAAGATTGTCTTATCACCTAATAAAATTGACAAGATAACCGACCGAGCCTTTACAGTCTTCAGCTCCGCGTCGAGTAGGCGAATCGGGGGTTTGCTTTCTGATCTTGTGTGTTTTCAGATCTCATCCGCATTCACTCGCCACATCAAGATGATGAGCAGGAGATCCCTTAGGCAGCCCATGGTTGCACCGCTTTATAGCACTCCAGCCTACTCATCTAGGTTGGTTCGTGAGAGTCGGGACCCGCTCTCTAAACTCGAGTTTGATTCCACCCTGTTCCCCCTCGACCACCCTTCTACCAGTCCTGAGGTGCCCGAGCAGAGACCGTAGCATACATCAGATGATTTATCAGCACTTGAGTTTGGGTCTTTTGCCTTTGCAGAGACCGTGGCTAGCAGTAAGGAGCACACCAATGGAGCCCGTGGGATAGAGACATACGTATTGGATCAGGGTGCCATCAACAACACCCTATTAGCCTCTCTAGAGACCATGCAGCATCAGATCAGAGAACAAGGGGCTTTCATGATGGATATGCATCGTGAGATGGAGAAGTTGAGAGCCGACAGAGATCAGTGCAAAGCCACCGGAGGAGGAGGAGGAGATATTCCTGATGATAGAGAGCCTGAGGAGCCAGCACAGCCAGCACCACCAGCACGACCGATGAGGGAGTTGCACAACCCTAGTGCAACTCTCACCCATAGATGAATAGTGCTGCCAGCCATTGTGGGAGACTTCAAGTTACCGCCTCAGACGATTCAGCTTCTTCCCTACTTCCATGGACTCACCACAGAGGAGACACATCTCCATCTCCAGGAATTTGAGATGATCTACAATACTGTCCACGATTGTTTCGTGGATGAGGACACTATCTGAATGATGGCCGCCCCTTTCTCCCTCGTAGACAAAGCAGCCAACTGGCTGAAGCAACTAGGGAGATTTATTACTATGTGGGAACAGCTCCGAACCAAGTATTTGAACAAGTACTATCCACTCGATCGTACCAATGCAGCCAGGGCCCTGATCAGCAACTTTTCCATGCTCCCTAACGAGCAGTTTCACGAGGCATGGAATAGGTTCAAGGAGCTCACAGACCGGTATCCACGCCATGATATATCCAAGCCCAATCTTGTCCAGAGTTTCTTCTGCGGGCTTACACCAGAGATGCAGGGGCTAGTCAATGCATCCTGTGGGGGTTCCTACTTCGCCAAGGGTGAGGATCAGGTCTTGTCCATCTATGAGGAGATGGCCGAGAACTACACGGTGATGTCCCAGACCCGATTGTACACTCAGGGGAAGCCCTACCCACCAGTCATGTCCTATCAAAGGATAGCACGAGTTGATGCCGATCCTTCTTAGGGATGTCAATCTGGGTCTACCCATTGGATACCCGACCCAAACCCGCCCCATTTACTTTTGGATGGTTTTGGGTTTGGAATTGACTACCCATGTGGGTATGGGTATGGGTTTGGGATTGCCATGTGGGTACCCGAATCCGAACCCGCCCCAAATTCGAATAAAAAAATATAAAGATAGATGTGTGCGTTGCATTTTAATCAAACTAGTCTCAAATCCATTTCATATCTAATATGTATCGATCTATATGTATAAATATCCAACTCAATTTTCTCCTCTTTATTTATTTATTCATTCATAATCAACTAACTTTTTGTATCTTGAATAAATAAAAACTACCAACACAAAAGAGTTAAACACTCAACATATATAAACCTTTAATATTCTCTATATATTGCATATTTTTATGAATCGTCATACTACACGATCTCACTCTATTTTTTCTATCTGTGAAAATCTTATATACATTTATAAACAACTTAAGATTTACCATGTCGAATATATGGGTACCCATTGGATACATGGGTATCTGACGGGTATATGGGTACCCGCTAGAAATTACCCGTTTAATAAATGGACGGGTATGAGTAGTGATATTATAAATGTGTATGGGTTTGGGAATAGTAATACCCGCCCCAAACCCGACCCGCTGACATCCCTAGTCCTTCTACATCTTCAGCAGCTGTAGCATAGGCAGAGTCAACAACCGCTAATATGTGGATTATCAATGAGAAGTTGGACTGGATAGAGCTTATTGAGAAGAAGCAGTGCCAGGGCATGTCTTAGATGATCAGATGATACAGACACTGAGTGACCTAAAGACCCAGATCATGTGTCTCCAGGAGGCACAGACGGCTTCTCATCCCAGTCTCAGGTCACGGGCAGATCCCAGCAGCAACAGCAACTCGTCCCAGCACTCCAGCCAGCCCAAACAGGTTCACCATGTTCAGGCGGAGTCGTACCAGCAGCCGCAACAGTACTACTAGCCACCACCATCTTAGGTAACTTAGATGGTGATCTACCAGCTAGATCAGCCCCTGGTAGTCCTTCCCCTACCCACTTACGAGCATGAGCCGTTGATGGATGTCAACAGGATATGGTATGACCGACCTCAGCCTGGGATCCGACGAGACCATCCCGGATTCTGTTGGTCGGCCGGAGGTACCAGTTCTCAACAGTAGCCTCTAGTTCAGGGTGGCCAATTTGGCCAGCAGTCACACCAGCAACCCCAGTTCCCGCAACAATAACAGCCACATCCCCATCCACAGTATCGGCAGCATGCCCCTCATCCCTATCAACATGGATAGTCTTGGAGGCAACAACAGCCTCAGCAGTTTCATTCTCAACAACAGTTACCCCTCTCAGTCCCAGTCACAGCAGCCTCAGTTTCAGAGAGGCCATCTGTCAGGTTCTCATGGGCCCGCCTATGAGAACCCCACATTGGATAATCTAAACTACCTCATGTCCGAGCAGCAGGCCACCTTCAGACGGGAGATGGACGATTTCAGACAGGAGATGAGAGAGATTGTGAGAGGGAAGGCCACTATTCTTGTACAGATTGAGCTGAACCCGAACAACCTGAAGAGGAAGTCTGAGCAGGTAGAGTTTACAGAGGTTACCACTCCTAGTGATTCACTTGGTGATGTTTCCGCATATCATTTTGATCCTGACTTTATTACACTTATGAGTGGTAGGATGCCAGTCGACGGTGCCTCATCTGAGCGACGACCACTCGCAGCTCTAAGAGCGCCGGATGAGGAGGAGAGCGGTGCTGATGCCACCCATGATGATGATGATGATGATGGTGCTGACGCCACCAAAGATGTTGATCTAGCTGACGGTACTAAGGTCGTCATTTCACCAGATTCATGAGGAGGTGGTGCCGATGCCACCAGATTCGATGTTGAGCCAGAGCGTGGTACTGATGCCGTGAGTCCAGATACCGTAGGTGGTACTGAGGCCACCATTTCTATTCCTGTTGCATTTTCGTCTATTTCTGTATCTCAGGATGATTCTAAAAATAAAGGAAAGGGTTCTTCATTTGCGAGTCCATCTATTTTGTTTGGAGATGTTTGTACGGATTCTATTTTGTCACAGCAGCAATGACCTGATCCTGGCCCTCCATCTGAGGATGGCCCCGCCATCCCCTTTCTCCAAGCACTCTGCTTGGCTAAGGGGACAAAAAAAGAAAATCCAAAAAAAACCCATCATCTAGAGTTCAGCTAGCAGATGATAGACAGATTCCAGATACAGCTGACTCTACAAGAGGCCTTGGAGCACATCCCCCTCTTCCAGAGGAACCTTAGAGAGAGAGGACCACCATTCGCAAGAAGAGGAGGAACCACCATTCAGAGATCCACGTGCTCACTCGTGCCACCTGCTTCTCCATCCAGAATCGCCTGCCAACCAAGAGGCAGATGTAGGATCTCCCTATGTCAGATGTCACATACATGAGTAGAGGTTCGATCGGACTCTATTAGACATCAGTTCTTCTATTAACCTACTTCTGGAAGCCTTACTCGAGCGCTTCGAGTTTGGCCCTCTTAGACAGAGCAGGATGGTCCTTCAGGTTGCTGATCGATCGGTTAAGAGGCTGAAGAGGTTACTGAAGGACATGGTCGTCACACTTCAGGGCCTTCAATTCCTCGTGGACTTCGTATATTGGACATGGAGATCCCTGAATCTCTGATCGATACCCCCATCATTTTATGACGCCCATTCTTGGCCACAGCCAAGGCAATGTTGAACCATGATAACGGGAAGGTATACTTTCGCGTTGAGGGTGAGAGTATACAAATAGAGACGATCGATGAGACTAGAGTGCGAGATTCAGCTTGCTCAGAGCCGCTTACAGATTCAGAGCATATGACAGAGGCAGAGCGAGACGTCCATCAGAAGTGTGATTTTGTGATCACAGACGAAGAGGCAATTTGGGCAAACCCTGTTTCACGAGCCATCCTCTCAGATTCAGACCCTGCCAATGCACAGATTCCAGTAAAGGAGAGCTTGGAGAGCGCATTCTTGGCAGAGGACACCTTTGAGGCAGCAGACCATGTTCCCGATAGCGAGGCAGTTGATTTGTTGTTTGATTCAAATTCAGATCCCTCGGAGTTAGTAATCGATTGGGCAGAGTTCGATGATATGATTTCGTGTCTGATTTCCACAGAGCCAGCAACTAGGGTGGAGACCGAGTCGATTCAGAGCATAGACACACCAGCAGAGCAGTCTTCACCAGATTTTCCAGTTCAGCGAGAGTTCTCCCATATGGATTTGGTTGCATTCACGCAAACATTTCAAAGACCAGATCCACCAGCTCCCAGTTGTCCAGAGCAGAAGACCTTGACGTAGTCGCTAAAGTATAGGTTCCTTACGGGCGAGCATGAGATGCACCCAGTCATTATCTCAGCAGATTTGACTGGAGAGCAAGAATCTCATTTGATGGAGGTTCTTGAAAAGAACTGCAAGATGATAGAATGGAGCGTAGCCGATCTCCAGGGGATAAGTCTGACCTTGTGCTCCCACCATATCTATCTCGAAGAGGATGTCAAGCCATCGCGTGAGTTCCAGCAGCGGTTGAACCCGAATCTTCGAGAGGTTGTTATGAAGGAAATCTCGAAATGGTGGAGCGACGATTTTATCTACCCCATCTCCGACTCCAAGTGGGTTATTTCATTACATGTGGTGCCCAAGAAAACGGGCATCACTACTGTTGTGAGTGAGTCTGGAGAGGAGATCGCTATCCAGGTACACACTTCTTGGAGGGTCTGTGTGGACCACAGACGATTGAATTAGGCCACCAAGAAGGATCATTTCCCGCAGCCTTTTATTGATCATATTATAGAGAGGCTAGCTAGGAAGAGTCATTACTGCTTTCTTGACGGATACTCCGGATACAATCAGATGGCCATTGTGCCAGAGGGCCAGGACAAGACCACATTCACCTGTCCCTTTGGGACGTATGCTTTCAGACGCATGTCCTTTGGTCTATGCAATGCTCCGGCGACATTCCAGAGGTGCATGTTGTCCATCTTTTCGGACATGGTGGGTGAGTGCATGGATGTCTTCATGGATGACTTTTCGGTCTACGGTGATGGGTTCGATGCTTATCTTGAGTGCCTAGACCGCGTCCTTCAGCGATGCATCGAGGTTAACTGTGTTATCTTGGGAGAAGAGTCACTTCATGGTGACTCAAGGGACGGTGCTTGGCCATATCATCTCCAACAGGGGCATGAAGGTGGATTCGACCAAGGTGGATATCATTAGAAAACTCAATCCACCATCTAACTTGTGACAGTTACGGTCTTTTTTGGGGCACGTCGATTTCTACTGACGATTCATTCATGATTTCAGCAGGATTGCCCGGCCGTTGACTGATTTACTGACCAAAGACACCGAGTTCATAGTTGATGATAAGTGTCTTGCGTCATTTGAGACTCTCAAGAGTCTAGTTGTTGAGGCTCCTATCCTCCAGCCGCCTGATTGGTCTCTCCCATTCGAGATCATGACGGATGCCTCCGATTTTGCCGTAGGGGCCGTGCTGGGACAGAGGAGGGATGGAGTACCATTTGCCATTCACTACACTAGTTGTACATTGGATGTCGTGCAACGGAACTACACCGTCACTGAGAAGGAGATGCTAGCCGTAGTTTTTGCTTAAAATAAGTTCATATCATGCATCATGGGATCTAGAGTGACTATTTATACCGATCATACCGCCATCAGGTACCTCATGGCAAAGAAGGATGCCAAAGCGAGATTGACTAGATGGATCCTTCTACTCCAGGAGTTTGATATTGAGATTAAGGATAAGCCTAGAGTCAAGAATGTGGTGGCGGATCATCTCTCCCGATTAGAGTATCTTGAGGATTCTGAGCAGATTGATCCTATATGAGAGACCTTCCCATATGAGGCGATCCTTGCTATCGCCTCACTCCCGTGGTCTGCTGACATTGTGAACTATCTTGTTGCCAAGAAAGTTCCACAAGGTTGGCTCAGGCAGAGACTTGAGACCTTCCTAGCGAAGGCCAAGTTTTACCATTGGGAGGATCCCATCCTTTACCATAAAGGAGGGGATAGTGTCTGGCGACGGTGCATTCCTCAGGAGGAGCACAACAGCGTCCTCACCTATTGCCACAAGCTGGAGGTAGGAGGACATCACTCTAGGAGGAGAACGGTATAGAAAGTGCTCCAATCCAGCCTAAGGTGGCCTACTCTCTTCAAGGATTCTGATGAATTCGTGAAGAGATGTACTGACTACCAGAGGATGAGCGTTCGAGTACATCATGTTGGCCGTTGATTATGTGTGTCATTGGGTATAGGGGGTGTCGTATATATTTCATATATACTTTAGCTATAACTCGTACTTTGTATGAGTGTGTTAATAAATAAAATGGCTAAAATTCTTTTATCCAAAAATCATAAAAAAATAAAAAAAATTTTCTTGTACATAAAAATTCTTGTTGCACATACATAGCTATTTATAAATTTTTTTGTACAAAATGTTTGTAAAAACATTTTGTGTAAAGAGTTTGTAAATATTTTAATATCAAATCATGTATATAGTACAAAATTTCTATAAAATGTTTGAAAAAACAAAAGTTTACAAAAACCCTTGTGTACATGTTTGTAAATATTTTGCAAAAACCTTATGCATTCATTCATTCAAACATTTTTCAAAAATTTTGCACATTTTCAAAAACTTGTATAAAAAAATTTTTGTATATATTTTTATAGTTTTTCTGAATCATAGTTGACATTTAAATTGGCTTGGAATTAAATTGAAAATGGAGCTTGGTTAAGACCTTAATCCACCTAATTCTATGAGGAACCTTATAAGGCTTAGGATTAAGACTTTTCAGGTTCATGGTGACTTAATTCTTTGAGTCCACTAGGCTATGATCATATTCCATCTTGACGAGCCTAAGTAGAACACTTACCAACGCACACATGACTCTCAGAGACAATGGCTTTACTTTCACCAGCATATTACACATAGCTCTCCACGGATGAGGTGGTAAGGAGGTAGTTTCCTTTGGCTTGGGGTAGCATATGAGAGTAGTACTTCTTGGCGGAACCTCTCTTCTTCTTTTAGTGAAGGAAGTGCGTCTCAACCTGGTCGGATGGTGTTGAAGTCTAAAGACAAGAGTTGTGGGTTGCAATAAAGCTTCAAAAGAGGGATAGTCTGCTGACTCAAGAGGGAAAACTCTTTATGTATATATGTTGCACCTTGTAGATATGTTGTACAAATGCACAAAAAAATGTGCAAAGAAAGGAAAACTCCAAAAAAGTGGTGGGTCTGATTAAAAATAAAATACCCACTGGAGTGTATATAGTCAAATAAAGCAAAGATTATGTTACACACTCTCATCTCATGAAGCTTGCTGCGGGAGACTTAGCTATACTGGTTGGGCTCCCAAGGATACATGGCTACACTGGTCATGGTCCATTATCTTCTTCCTCCTCTTCTTGAGCCGGTTGAACTTGAACTTAGAAGGGAATACCCCGCTCCTCGAGGAAATAACTGCCAGATTAGGGCATTAGAGTTACCTTGTTAAGGGGGGTTGTCACTTTGTCATTTCTGAGGTGGGGAGCTACATATCACTTACACAGTACAAGGAAAGATTCATGGTCATTAGAGTTTGTGTATGTAGACTTGTTCTGATCTAGATTATTGAGGAGTCTTAACCATAGATTGGTAGAACTTAGAGGCTGTTGAGTTTTAAGCTTAAGTCCAAATAAGGTTCCGACAAATTAATAATCCAAAGGTCTGACTGAGCTCCATACTTCAATTTAATGAAGATACGTTTAATAATCAACCTTGATTTCCCTTCTTTTTCTTTTCTTTTGCTTTTTACTTCTTTTTCAAATAAGTGTTTGCTAAGGACTAGCAAAAGTAAAGTATAGGGGGGTGACGAATCCCCATTCATCATTCTTTATTCTTTTATTTTAGCTAAATATCTTGGCAAAATGTCATGTATATAGTTGTAAATGCAATAAATTATCAATAAGCATGCATTTGTCAAATGTTAATAATTAGCATGTATTTATGCAAAAATAAAAGAATAAAGAATAATAGAAAAAGAGGAAAATATTTAGAATAAATATTGAGTGACCTGAACCCAATAGAGGGTCCGAACTGGACCTGATCGCCAAATAAAATTTGTAGAGAGAGATAGGGGCACTCTACCTTGTGCATACCCCCTCCCATGCATGTATGTATATATTTATTTTATTGTCACAAAAATAAAAATAAAAATGTGTTTTCACTCCCTTGTAGATATTTCTAAAAATAAAATAAAAATTAGAAAATAAAAGAAAAACAAAAAAATAAAGTCTCTCTCACCTTGTATATAATACATGTACATATGTATCATAAACCTATTTATTATACACTTGTAAATAACTCGCAAAAATAAAATAAAATTTATTTTATACTCCAAATTTTATGTTGAAAATAAATAAAATATAAAGTTAGTGTATTTGTACAAAAATAAATAAATAAATAAATAAATAAAAATACATAAGTATTTTATATATGTAATATAATGTAAATACCTTAATTTATTTTTCATAAAAATAATTAAAAATCACAAAAAAATAGTTTGAAAAACAATAAACATTTTTCGTGTTGAACATCTTTTAAAATAAAATAATTTTCTATTTTACAATTATTTTACAAATAATTTTGACCTAGCTATTTTCTGATTGGTCTAGGAGGGATGTTAACCCCGGTCAACTCCCCCTCCCAGACCATTCTTCATCCGAATACGAGTTTCGCCCTGTCTTCTCAAAATTTTCTAACTCGGATCTAACCGTCTCCTGCCCCGATTTCAACTCTTGCTTCTTCCCCATGGATCAGTGACCCTCACAGATCCCTAGGGAAGGACAGATTTTCCTCGGTTTGCGTGCAGTCTCTGCTTCTTTCCAGCCACCTGGGACTGCCTATAAAATCTCCATTTCATTGCCCAGAGCCATAGCTCGCGTCACACACTCTCCCTCTACCCTAGACTCCTTCCCCTTGGTGACAACATTCGAAGGGACCCTTTAGTGGTCGAAGAGAGCCGCTGCTCCCTGTGGTTGCTGAGGAGGTTCGGCAACTTACCGAATACGCCTGGGTCTAGGAGCCATATCTGCATTTCAATAGAATATGATTTAAAAATACATTTAGATCGATTACAAGATATCGATTATATGAATATAAAATAAAAAATAACATTACCTCGCGTTGCTAATAGCAATGTCATTGTTTACTGCATAATAAAAAAATTATTTGAAATATTATTGTATGCAACATCATTATCCAATGCATCTTCCTATTCGTTAACATCAAAGAAGTCTCTCGATGTTATCCTAACAGGTATAATCCACCCACTAACAAAGTTGTACATAAAAGACCTGTTTTACCTGACTGGAAAGCGCATACGGCTCGTTTGTTTGTAACCGACATGTTTGCTTTAAAGAGAGAACTCTATTTTTATCTTTCTTTTAACCTGCTCCAACACGACCCACATCGAACCAAATGCAATGAAATAGAACACGCCTTGCATCATGTGTAAAACGGATGTCTAGTATATTAATAATTTTACCATAGTATCCATCAATTTTAGATAAGAGTTCGGCCTTCACTATCACTCCAGAAAACTGTGTTGCTTTATTCTCATTAATTGACTTTTTTCTAAATCTAAATCCATTAACGATAGAGCCATAATGTGACACTGCTATTGAGAATGGACACCATTGGATAATATCAAGATTCATACTCCACCGTTCATATTTGGTAACTTTTAACAGTTCAACACTATCCTTGAACCATTTAAGAAAGTCTGATTTCTTTGTACTTACGAAAATCTTCAAAGAAACAATCAACCTCACCTAATTTCATTAAGATATAGTATTGAATAAGGTCTCGTTCATCATCTGATATACTTTGATGGATACTCTTTAAAATAGCTCGTCCATTTTGTTGAAATACCCAAAGTTTATTTGGATCTTCAGTCCACAGCTCACCGTAATTATTTCGTTTGAACCGATCGAATCTGATACTCTTGCCATCATCCGTATACATGTCACAAAATGCAATGCATTTTTCACATAAAATATCCTTCGACAATGCAACCTTCAGGTGCAGCTTTATTAACCACCATATTTTTAATTTCTTAAATATTATTCAGTTGGACACATACATCGATAATATACATGATCACATATCTGAGCTTTACTAGCAAGATGAATAATTATATGTATCATTATATCAAAAAAGTAGTTGGAAAGACTTGCTCCATCTTACATAAAGTGATAACAATATCTATCTCTAACCGGAACAACACTTTAGGATCTAAAGTCTTCGAACAAATGACTTTAAAAAATTGGTTGAGTTTGATTAGTGGCTTCATAACATAATGATGTATAACTCCCCTGATGGTTAACGAAAAATAAACTTGCATTAATACATGGCAAACATGACTTTCTAATTATGATATCTTTCTTTCCATCAGATTTATACACGTGCTTATTTGTGACGAGAATCCATCCAATACTCTAATTGATTTAATAAAATTGAGTATCTTATCTTTGTCTCACTAGATAATGTATAAATCACTTCAAGAATTGATACTCTAGAATTATTATCTGACTCTGTCGGATGTAGTTTGGGTTGGATACCCAACTGTATCAGATCACGTCTAGCTTGCAAACTATCTTTCGCAGTACTAGAAAGATTTAAAATTCTAAGAATATTTTCCATAACATTCTTCTCTATATGCATCACATCTAAGTTATGATGGATCTGTAAAGTATGGCAGTAGGATAGTTCTCGAAAAAAATACTTTGTTTCCGCCATCCGCCAGATAACTTCCTCTTAAATAATCGACCTAGAGAGAAGTTACCCAACTTTTCTTATTCCTTCCACACTGTGCCACCAGATCGTCAATTCAAACTTATTCGATGTCCAAACGACTGTCTGTCAAATTTGTAATTATTTTCACTTTCAAGCATATATGATTGCAGGTAAGAAACGACGGCGACTCAAATAACAATGTTTCATACTCGTAGTTAGCCATGTCGATTGTGTTTTATCCATGCAAATTGGACATGCAAGTTTATCTTTCGTATTCTAACTAGATAAATCAGCGTACATCGAAAAATCAATAATTGTCCATAATAAAGAAGCACGTATTGTAAAGAATTCTTTCTTTACCACGTCATACGTCCTCACTCCAGTATTCCACAAAATCTTTAGTTCAAAAATCAAAGGTTGCATATAAGTGTTTATCTCATTCCCTGGTCCTTTTGGACCGGGTATCAATAAAGACATCATCATAAAAGAATATACCATTGATATCCAAGGTGGCATATTATATGTAACAAGCATTACATGCCAAATAGAGTAACTCCTACTCATAATTTCAAATGGATTAAAACCGTCGGAAGTGAGACCTAATCTTACATTTCTTACTTATTCAGAGAACAATGGATATCTTTCATCAAATTTCGTCAACTCATCGGTATTTCACATAACACCAGTTATATCTTTTTTTATATTACTGTGTCATATCATCATTCTAGTTGTTCTTTCATATGAATATAATCGCTATAATCGGGAATCAAATGAAAGAACCCTAAAATCTTCTCTGATTTTTTCTTGTTCAAATCATAACTTGTATTCTTATATCTGCTGGCTTTGCAGTCATGACATATATCTAAATTTGAATATTCCTTCCAATATAAAATGCAGTTGTTTGGATATGCATCAATTTTCTCGTAATTTAGTCCAAGTGAGTGGAATCTGGACTTAACGTCCTTTCAATCTTTTGGAAAACCTTCAGGATTATTTAACATTATCCTAATTAATTGTAACACATATGTCATTGCAACCGTTGTACATCGATTCTTCATTTTTATCTTAAATAACTCCAAAAGAAAACGTAAACGAGACATTTTGATTCTTGGGTATATAGGATTTTCTGCATCTTTTATCTTTTTGTGTAAAGTATCATGAAGCGATTCCATCCTTTCATCAGCGTTATGCCCTCGAATATTGTCTAACATCTCAAACATACCACTACAGTCATCTGTTTCAGACATATCTCTTTCATCATCAACTGAGGCATTATTGACTTCTACAAATATTAATCCTTCACCATGATACGTTCAATTCGTATACTGAAGCCAAAAATCATTTAATATCAGATGCTCATAAACTACAGTTCGATTGTGACTTAAAGTGTTCTTGCATCTTATGCAAGGACAAAGGATCCTATCTCCTTCGCCTCCTATAATATAATAGAGTGACTCACACCGAAATACCCAGTCTAAGAATCCCATAACACCTTTGTTATAAGTCTGATCATCAAACCTTTTGTTCATCCAACTTTTATCCATTTTCTAAAGGTAAAGATCCAAAGATAACAACAAGGTTAATATCTGGTATGAATCTCTTGTACACTATCTTTCCTATACTCCAATCATTTTAATAATATTCTATAAGCATTATGTATAACATTAATTAGAATTTATATTTTTTTAATACAAATGTTTCATCATAAGTACAACAACTACGTCAATTACCACTTAAAAACATCATTAGTATAGAAGTTTTAATTACAACATCATTTGAAATCTTTTAATTGCATCATTTGAAATGTTTCAATTACAACTAAACATCATGACTCAAAATAAAAATAATGATTATGATTAATTCCAAAGATTAAATTATTAGTCTAAAAAACAAAATATAGTTAAAAACAGCTATATTAAATTAATAATGTATTACAAATGAAAAAAAGTTGGAAAGAACTCACAGAAGAAGAGGACACTGGGTGTCGTCAAACGAGAGCCGAGGAAAGAGCCGACGACATTGATGGAGGCTTCAAAAGGGAGGAGGAGCTCGGGCGAAGGCGATAGGGGAGGAGGAGGTAGGGATGCGATGTAGGGAGTTATGAGCGGAATGAGGATAGGACTCGGGCCGAGGGGGTATAAGATCATCGAGGATGGTTGTTCGACCGTCTCCTTTAATAATGACCAGGGATGGTTATAAGTGAAACGTCCCCTTTGGGTACTATTACTACATGTCCCACCAGTACAAACACATCGGGGACGGTCCTGCAACCATCCCTTCCACTTTTATATAAGGGACGGTCTCGCCCATCCTTTCTGATAGCTTTTTGTGACGTCAACAATGATGTATAGGGGACGGTTAGGTCTGTCCCCTACGGTCCTCGTGTACAGAAGAAACAAACAAAAGCTGCATTAGTAAGGGATGGTTACATAACCACCGCCACAGAGTCCATCATCAGGGACGGTCAACAATGACCATCCCTTGTACATAACATAAGGGGCGGTGGCGCCAAAACCGTCTCCTCTGATTCTGTAGGAGACGATTGTTCCCTGACCGTCACCATTTAGCGTCTCAAAAGATCCACAAGTTTGTCGTGATTTTTGATTGACTTTCCCTCTAGCACCTGATATTAAAAATAATATTTTTTCCTTAATTAAGAGTGGTAGAAGATTTGTCAAAAAAAAAGAGTGGTAGAAGAGACGGTCTTTCATGTATAAAGTGGAATAAGACACCATTTATGTGCAGTTGAAAGGATAAGAATAAGAAAGAATAATGAGGAAAAGAGGAATAAGGATAGTTTGGTGCTATTTTCTATTCGGCTGACACATGAGGGATAATGATTAAAGTTTGTAAGTTAGTGGATAAAGAGGAACATGTGAAGTGGGGAAGGGAACAAGAGAGTGGATAAGAAGGGATTAGGGAAGAAGGGAATAAGGTCTTATTTCGATCCATACCCCCTACCAAACATGCCTTTAAGGTATTAACGTTAATTATACAAAGCTTTAATTTTGATATGGATCCAACTTCTGAAAATATAGCTTTATGTTATAGAATATATTTTAAGCCAATGAACATCGTAACACCTCAACCAGCTACATCACAAGAAAAAGGAATAAATGCATTATTCCTCACAAACAAAAAAATAACATTTAAACCCAAACCGCCAAAATGGGATGAAATAAAACTTCCCAAAAATTAGTTGTTACCAACACACCAAAGCACATGCAAAACAAACAAAACAATACATGGTTGAACATCAGAAGGGGACGTAGAAATTAGCTTCACCAAGGGAAGAACAACATTATTGGATATAGACATTCCACACAATCCCTAAAAGATGAAGGGGATTATGTTGTGTGGCATCGCAAATCAAAACTGACTCTATGAATAGAACACACTCCTTAGGAAGACCACTAAGATTGTCCTATACGGTATATGAAGATTGTGAAAAAACATATCAGACTTTAAAAAAAAAATCCTAACTAAAGCCAAAGTATCATTTGATATGGACCGATGGAGAGACTAGAAAAGAATTGTAGAAATTAAATAAATAGATGCGATAAACACTTGTAATTTTATGTAGAACTCTACTTCCTAAAGAGCATAATGAAATGATAACAGAAGGCCTCAAAGGGTCGAATCTTCTATTGAAGTTTCTCAATGAGTACACGGGATGCAGGGCTTCTTATATAGCCCCACTGACAGGTTGGAGTCCCACAGATAGTAGATGTGGGACTAAACATGAGTGGGTGGTCCCCTCTAATACATACTTTAACACTCGCACTCAATCTGGAGCTGAAAAAACCGTAGCTTGCAACAAAAAGAAAATGTACACAACTCATTTTCATTCGATAGAGTGATGGTATAGAGACACCCCATTTGAAGAATCACGACTGGTAGAGGACCTCGCATAAGGGCATGTCTACAACTTTCATGTCACCGGAACATATTCTATGTTATTCCTGTAAAGTCACTGTGATATCAGGTCATTGATACATATCTCTATCGTACTTGAAGAAGAATTACAGTAGAAGAAGAAAGTCCGGTGCAGAGTAGTAGTTGCGGATAGAGATAGCCCGATGAAGTGGTCAATGCTTGGTGAAGACGGATGATAGCTGAAGTAGTATGGAATGCAAATCTGACAATTACAGTTGGGCAGAAGACCTGTGGATACATATCTAGTAGAAGAATGTGCCCTCTCTTACTCCCTCTTTCTGCCATATTTGATAGGATAAGATCATGGTTTATCGAGTTGGGAGAAACAAAAGATGTGTTTTTCCTTCCTATTTTTGCATGATTTTTTTTGTATTCGTCCCCTTTTCTGTCTATTCTTTTCTTATTTTTTCATGTATGACTTCATTTTGTATGATCGCCTTCTTTCTCTACCCTTTTTAAATTTGGCACCTTTTTTTGAACTCTCGACCCAATTGGGCTCATAAACTTACTGCTTCTTTTTTTAAAATGCAACAAACCATTTTTTTCCAACATCAGGCATTCCTTCTTTTTTTGTTTGAATTAGACTAAAATGCAACAAACCATTTTTTCCAACATCAGGCATTCCTTCTTTTTTTGTTTGAATTAGACATTGTCCTTCTCTCTTTCTTCTTGACCCCCACCCCCCTCTTTTTTAAAAACCAAATAACCTAATTGGGTCGGAGATCCTCTCCCCATCTCTCTTTTTTTAAGAAAAAAACAACTCTCCTATTCTTAAGCAATAGTACAACATAATATTTTTTATAGAAAGAATGGCACCCTCTTATTTCTTCTTCCTATATGGCACTTGATGGGAGAACCCGTCTCTTATTTCACGCTTCAACATTGCCATCGCCATATATTGTACTATAGAGCTTTGTTTGTGGAGGAGGAGACACATGAGCTCTCCTTAGGGATTGCATGTAAGCGGATGGGACAAGGATGTGCCCTCGCACTGCATGGAGCTGGAGTGGGCGACATGGGAGTAGCGCCCTCCCCAGCCATAATGGAGCAGAACATTGTATCTTATTTTGAAAGTGAATCCAATTGTGGAAGAGAATAAAGTCCCAAGGAAGAAGAAAATCCCCAAAAATAAGATCCCCGACTGAAGGTTATGGGATAAACCTTAAGCACATCATGAAAGCGTGAAGATCACATCATATGCGATCGGAGTGACTAGTCTTACTAGTCCCTCGACAATAGAGGAATTTAAAAAAATTAAAGTGATGAAACCACATGATATGAGAACACTTCTCGAATCGTTTCATCTAAACCACGTAGAAGATATAGGAATACATCTTGAAGAATGGTTGCGAACGTGTCTATAAAGTAAGAGACCTCCAGTTTCAAGTCTGATCCGATGGAGGAGACGCTTACGAGTGTATTGATGAAATGTATCTCCTCGCAAACCAAGTTGATGATCCAAGTGTCGAATCTCCTGATCTCTTCTTACGAGATTCGATGTCTTCTTCACGAGCGAGGTACACCGAAGGAGATGGAGATCCACAAGCAGTCGAAGCAATGGCACAACGACGTAGAGACAATGACGACCCTCTCTAGGGTTTAGAGTGGACGACACTCTAAGAAGAGAGAGGGGATGTGTATAGAGAGAGAGAGAGAGCTCACTATTATTTTGTCTAAAAGAAGAGCTAGGGTTGCCTCTTCTTTTATAATATTTTGGGAGTCCATGGAAATAATGGGACTCACACCTATTTTGCAGTTGGAATCATGTATGCACAAGAGGAACACTGATTTGGATGGAAATCACGTGTCTATAGCTTTTATTCTTCTTTTCCGTGAGCAGCGGCTTTGGTGGATATGCTCGTGGGTGCACATATATGCTTTGGTGGCATCAAGGGTCAGATGCACGAGGGAGAAGGGCATGCCATGCTATGTGCTTTGAGATGTGGATCACCACGTGGAGTGAGGAAGAATTAGGGTTCCTTGGAACCCTAGAGTTTCCACAGACTCAGTGATGAACAAACGTGCATGAAAAGAAAAAAATTATCGGAATAAACAAATCATGTCATCTTTATCCCATAAATAAATTTTTGATTCATAATAATAACAATAATTGAACTTGAAAATAAAAAATAAATCTTTCAAAATCGACTTGCTATGATATCATGTAGAAAGTAAATAAGTGGAAGCGACAAACAAATCAAGAGGAATAAATAAGAAGAACACTTGGGATTTTACGTGGAACCCTATTCCCTAACGAGCAGGATTAAACCACAGGAGAAAACCTCAAAGGATTGGATCTTCTATTGAAGTTTCTCAATGAGTACATGGGTTTGGGGCATCTTATATATCCCCACAAACTGACCGAAGTCCCACAGACAGTAGACATGGAACTAAACAGGAGTGGGTGCCCTCTATTACATACTTCAACAAGAACATAACATTTTTTGAATGATACGAATATTATTGTATTAAAGAACTAAGAAAAATGTTAGATAATCTTCCGATAGAAGATCATGTTATGAAGATAAAAAATACAATTACTTGGAAGATGTTTAACATTGAAGAGGTTGAATATGTACACCTACCTTTCGAATCCCTAAAACTAGGAAGAGGGAGTGAAACATTCTCCTCAAGAAAATGGAATACAATGTCAATCCAACAAAAAGAACACATAGCATATATAATCGAACAACTAAACGGTATGGATATAAACATACAAACCTTAGAGAAATAATAAAAAAGGTTAGAAAACATGCTTAAGATAGCAGAAAGTAAGAACAATAATAAAAAAAGCTATGCCAATAATACCACCAATAAATGTAATGAAAAACTAAAATTTGGGGGAACATATCATACTGATGATAAAAAGGAAGTGACATATGAAGACTTGGTAACAGAGATAGCAGAAAGATTCAAGGATTTGACATTATCACTTGATGAGAAAGTCAATACGCTTACACAAAGAAGTGATAATTTCAAAGAAAAATCGATATTTTGAAAGTGAATCCAATTGTGGAAGAGAATCAAGTCTTAAGGAAGAAGAAAATCCCCAGAAATAAGATCCCCGGCTGAAGTTTATGGGATAAACCTTAAGCGCATCATGGAAGCATGAAGATCGCATCATATGCGATCGGGAGTGACTAGTCTTACTAGTCCCTCGCAATAGCAGAATTTAAAAAATTTGAAGTGATGAAACCACATGATATGAGAGCACTTCTCGAATCGTTTCATCTAAACCACGTAGAAGATATAGGAATACATCTTGAAGCATGGTTGCGAACGTGTCTGTAAAGTAAGAGACCTCCAGTTTCAAGTCCGATCCGATGGAGGAGACGCTTCCGAGCGTATTGATGAAATGTGTACTCCTTGCAAACCAAGTTGATGATCCAAGTATCGAATCTCCTGATCTCATCTTACGAGATTCAATGTCTTCTTCACGAGCGAGGCGCACCGAAGGAGATGGAGATCCACAAGCAGTCGAAGCAATGGCACAACGACGTAGCAACAATGACGACCCTCTCTAGGGTTTAGAGTGCACAACACTCTAAGGAGAGAGAGGGGATGTGTATAGAGAGAGAGCTCACTATTATTTTGTCTAAAAGAAGATCTAGGGTTGCCTCTTCTTTTATAATATTTTGGGAGTCCATGGATCTCAATCTATGGACAACACAAATCCAATGTTTGAGATTGATTTGTGTTTCTTTCAATGGTCATGATTTTATTATAAAAACATAACAACCATTAATCTAATTAAATTAAATATATATTAAATAATAATCAATATAAATTAATTCAATCAAATCAATAAGACATTAAAGGAATAAGAAAGGTAGAAAACTCCTTCCTATTATGAAGGGGGGATGACCAACTTGAATTAGGATTACTCCTTCCTATTATGAAGGGGGGATGACCAACTTGAATTAGGATTGAAGGGTGGTTGTCCACCCTCTCCATATGGAAGGAGTGCTCCTTTTCCAATTATGTGAGATTGAATATCTCATATAATCTTTTAATTATTTACAATAACTTTTGTTGTAAGTAATTTCACAAAAATAATTTCAAATTAATTTTTAAAATTCCAATCATGTCATTGGAAATCTGTGAATCACACTCACAACTGAAAATAAAAGGTAAATTATGTTTTCAATTAATTGTCCAATGTGAATCCAATTCACATCAACATTTAACTTGTAAAATATTTTTACAAATAGCTTTCTCTTATATGTTATAAATTATATTTATAATATATATGACTAATATGGATAGTGTTATCTACATTACTCATATCCATGGTAATTAAATTACATTTAATTATATTGGATCATCTTTCTCATGTATCTAAATAATATGAATCAAACTCATATTATTCATGATAAATGAATCACGTTGAATTATCCATTTCTCAATGATTGGATACACATTTATCAATGGAATTATTCTTGAACTCTTTCAAGAATAATGACAAGACAATTGTACGCTCTGCTTACAGTGACTTGGACGTTGAGATCACATCTCATATCCAGATATCAGGGACTTCCCATAGGTGTTTGATTAAATCAAAGCTGTAAATTTAATATTCTCGTTCCATATGAAATACATTCAGATCACTATCCGACATTTAGAACAAGATCAGGTTACTTTTCTACCGAGAGGAGTCACTAAAATCTTGACATGCTTCATCACTCCCTCGGAATGGAAGTTTCATGTTTATACAATCGTTTATGAACACACCACCCTTAGGTACTCCTAATACATGTACATCATGCATAGTGGAAGATCTAGAATAAACCCGAAGTTTAGATCTTATTTAGACTGTCTCCTTCAGGGTTTGATCATTAAGTTTCTTATTTGATCATTAGGAGTTGGTATCGATCATACACTTTCCAAAAGCATATATCATACCCAAGTATTGATAATATACTTTCCAAAAGCATATATCAAACCTATAAATTTAGTCAAGCTTCCAAAGCAAGACGATCGTGCATGGAATTTGATCCCAATATCTCATGAGTGAGCTCATATCTTCCGATTTAGTAATGTACTTATATGATCCCTTTGAGAGATCGTATTACTCATATGCCCTTGTATGCACACCAGCTCGCGCGGTGTATAGACCTTGATTAGACCATGAACTTATCATCTTGCCAAATGTACATATTCAAATATATAATAACACATCTATCTCTGATCAGAGGATGCGTGCCTATATCGTGATAGCATACGTCATAGAACTTGGTTATCTAGACCTCATTAAGCCAACTCTTTGACTTGACTTATCTAATACCTATGAATCTCTATTCTTACACAGAGGACATGCATCAAGAGGATAGTTATATATCACTCTTTCAGAGAAGAATTGGCATCTTCCCCTTAGGTTAGAGATCCTCTCTTAACAATCACTTAACAGAGGTCGATGTGTCCCCAATCTAACTCCTTAGATATCATCTAACCACCAGCCTCCATGATTCAACATTTGAATCAACAGTTGTATGATCACTAAGATGGCAATGGTACACAACCCTGATTTTACTAAGGGATTGTTGACACGTCTTTTTTGAGGGTCTAAAAATATCCTCACTGAAAAGTAAAGATAGAGTGTCGCTGAGGAGACCACTCATTAAAGTTAAATCAGACAATAAGTACCCACAACTTATGAATTAAATAAATGAATGAACAAAAATGTGTCGTACCAATCATTTTACCTTACAAACAAAGGTGTATGTTGTTAAGCATGTAGAGGTCGAACCATTGAAAGCAAACAAGATAGCCTAAATTATTATTTATAAATAAATAAATAATAAATAAATGAATAATGTATATTTTATACAATAAATTAATAAATGAAGTAATGTATGAATTTTTAAATAAATAAACTAATTCATTTTTTATTTTTATATATTGATTTTTAAATATCTGATTTTACATTTTTTAGTTCTGACATTATATATAATAAATAGATGTGTATATATAAGAGTATATGAATATATTTATATAAGATGATGTATAGATGGTATAAGGTATATACAATAATAAATATAATAAAGATACAAAAATCATATAATATTAATAAATATAGTCCTAAGTGTGTGTATATATAATTAGTCTTTTAAAATATTTATAAGGTATTTATAATAATTGATGATAATATAAATTATATATAGATATATAATGTAATATGGGGTACCATAACTATAATATGTATAAATAATCAAAATTTGCAAGGTAAGTATTTTGTATTTTTCATTTTTTACTATAATTGAAATTCAAGTATTTTTATTAATTTTTAGGTATTTTTAAAGTCCAAAATAGTAAAAAAACAAGGACTAGTTAAATAGGCCTAATTGTTTTGATGTTTAGAAATATTAAAAAATTAAAAACTCCCCAAAACTAATTTATTATGTAATGATGTGTATAAAGAAAATTACCAAGTAGAAAATAATATTTTTAGAATTTTTCATAATTTATATATCTTATAGGATTTAGAGATTTTTATTTTTTACCATTTTATTTTTCTATTTTTAGGTATTTTTGGTCTAAAGTTAGGAAATATTATAATAAACAAAATATGTTTTTGGAGTTTTTTTAAAAGTGGTTTATAATTTTTAGGTATTTTCTAAGTGAAATAGGGGCAAAACATGTTATTTTTTTAATAAATAGGATAAGTGCAAAAATGCAAAACAAATTATATAGCGTAAAAGAGCATGCATCCAAGTACCCTATCCTATTTTCTATAATTTCTGGAGCACGTATGATATTAATAAAAATTAAATAATCAAGAACAAAAAATGACTAAGCTGGAAAGGATCGTTTTGCAAATAAAAATAAGTTTCCATGCATTCTAAAACCCTAAAATAAAATCCAAGAGCAATTGTGCACTTTACCCTCAAATATTGAAATTAAACACTCCTGACATGGGCATAAATGCAATATATAAAGAGGTTCTGGTCCTCTTTAAAAATTTTCCACAAAATTTTGAACTTATTACAAATACAAAAACCCACAGTGGTATGGTTGCTAAATACCCATCTCACGTGGGGGATCGCGTGAGGTGAGCTAGTATGGACACAGATGTAAATACATGAAAAGTTGAGTGTCCCCATGCAAAATCACCACAATTATTTATACTTCATACTAAAATTTTAGTATGAAATATTAATATATAGAAACACAGGGTCATGTGTAAAATTTACCAAATATTGTGTGTCAGCGGACGACTGTAGTGGAACCACATAGGCTCCACTTAACTCGATCAACAGCTGGGGAGATATAAGGAAGAACGGGGAAGAACACTTCTATGTCCTTCCTTCGATCATGCATAGCTCCTCGTTTCGACCGCTTAGGGGTTCGTTGATGGTCTCCTGAGCTTCCTATAAGCGTCACGCACTATTTGGCACCATCTAGAAAGTATGGGCCTCGATGGAAAGAGGCATGGAGCTCGATGAAGAATGAGGCACCTAGGACCTCCTTCTACTGTGGAATCAACCCTCCGGGGGTATCTGGCATAACATACCTGCAGAGGAAGACTTGGGGGCTCGAGGTGAGTCATCTCGAGCCAAAATGAAGTTGTTGCACATGGGGGGGTGAGCGAGATGGAGGAGGTTCAACGAGAGGTGGTGGATGAGCTATGATTCATTGATCCATGAATGACCAGGAGGGATCGAAGTGTGTAAAGAATACAACATGCGATGGGGAACAAAATGGGAATTATAGATGGATCGGAACGAGTATGATTGACAGTGAAACATGGCTGGAGCAGTGAGCTCCAAGAATCAAATATTCGAACTACACCTAATATTTAGATCTAACTATGAAATAAAATACAGGAATGGAAAAACCTAAACTAAATCTACCTAAAATGGATAAAAGGTGTGCATATCGTACTTGGGAACCAGAGAACAGAGACCTCGCTGAAGCGATGCCTTGGATCACCTCCTCTCCTCCTAGTGTTGCCTCGGCCTCGAAGGATGCTCTCTCTGTCACCGGGAACACATACACACGCGAAGCGAGGGGATTTAGGGATTGAATAGTAACCAAAGAATCAAATAATGGTCAAAGTAGGTTACTTATATGCTCTTGAATATACGGACTTTGATCAAGGATTGCAGTTGATTCAAGGACGCTCGATTTGATCTTTGGCTAGAGCGAGATTCTATGATGTTTAATCTCTATGAAATGCTCATCAGACCTAGACAGAGCATCATGAGATCAAGCGGAAAAAATGGCATAAGGTTCTGACAAGGTGGGACTCAAGGATGGGGGGTTGACCTAGGTCTACACGGGGATTGTTGTGGTTGGTCCACGTGGACCAACCAGAAAAATCCCAAGGAAATTATTGGTAAAATCAATAACTAATAGTAAATGAATTTATTAATTTTAGCTTATAAAATAAAAAAGTTTGCTATTTTATGTAATATTTTATTCAAATTTTTATCTATTTTTATGAGGTTATTTATTACAAGTTATTATTTGGTAGTATAATTACATGTATATTTACCTATGTTTTGAATATTTTATTTTTATTTTTTATTTTAGATTTTATTATTTTATACACTTAATTTATATATTTATAATATATTTAGATATATGCAACTATATTTTTATTGTATTTTCCTTATGTTATTTGTACACTTAAATAAATAGATGTATTTATTTTATATAAATAAGTTTAGGTAGTTCATCTATATATTTTATACTCTTATTTATTTTAACTTGTTTTTAATGGTTTTATTTTATTATGATTATGTACATATACTAAAAATAATATTTACAAAATTGTAAAATATAAAATTATGAAAATATAAGAATAAATAAAATGAATAACCTAACTTTTACATCTTAACTCTAAATTAAATGAAATCATTTTCATTAAATATCTAATAAGTAATTATATATAATTAAAGCTAATTTTGATGTATTTTGAGTTTATTTGGAGTATGGGTCTGAGAAGTTTGGGTTTTGTCTTTTCATTCTGAGTGTAGAATGCACAATTTGTATTGTTTTTAGATGAAATCAATTTTTATTTTCTATGTATTTTTCTACATCTTTAATGTGAAAAGTTTATTGATTTGAAGTGTGAATAATAATGAATAAAATATGTCCCAAAAATGTATTATTGAAGAATAAATAAGTAGGGTTTTAGTGTGTTTTTGACCTTATCTCCCCCTACTTTATTCTTTATTGTCCCAATCATCATGATGCCTAGGTTTTGAGGTTTAGGTTCATAAAATACCTTTGACATTTTATTTATTTTCTTTTATTTTATTTATTCTTTCATTTTGGATTTAAGTTATGTATTTTATATAATATTTATACAATGAATAATAAATGTTAATTTAGGCAAAAATAATGATATTTACATATGTTTAGTCAGGGAATGAAGGCCAAAATGAAAGAACAAAGGCAATGAAATAGAGACTCATCAACCCCCCCCCCCCCCCGCCTCATACTTTCCTTTGTTAGTGCCTACCAAACACTTATGTATATAAGTGCAGAAAAGAAAAAGAAGAAAAGAAAAGGAAAGAACTTGGATTGATTTTAACTCTTAAATTTGTCTTCACAAAATCAAAGTTTGGAGTTGAAGTCGGACCTTTGGGTTTTAGGTGTGGTTGGAACCTTGTGTAGTAACTAGACTTGCAACACACATGACCTCTGAGATCCACAAAACTCTGTCTAAGTCTCCTTAATAGCCAGATCAGAATAAGTTGACTTATACATAAACCCTTATAACGATGAAGCATGGAAGGAAATATCGGCGATATATCTTCGATATATCAATATCGACATGGGATCAATATGGGCACCAATATGGTGATATATCCCGATTTCCAGGCATTTTCTTCACAAAGGTTCGTCAATATGGGCAATATTTCGATGATATATCATCGATATATCGTATCGATACGGCCTTCCATGCTATGAAGCTATCTTGTATAGTGTGAGTGACATGTAGCTCTCATGAGTTGAAGTAGTAAAAGTCAATCTTCTCCAACATGGTGACCATAACTCCCCTAATCCAGCAACTCTTTCTCGAGAAGTGGGGTATTCCTTTCTAAGTTCAAGTACAACCGTCTCAAGAAAAGAAGGTGGAGAGAAGAATGGATGGTAGCTATTGTAGCTACCTATCTTAGGATGCTTGACTAGTGTATCCAAGTCATTCGGCTGCAGGCTCATGTGAATATGACTTTGAAGCTCAAGCTTGCTTATTAATTATACACATATATATACTTTGGCAGTCATTTTATTTTCATGCAGGTCTATCCAATTTTTTGGAGTTTTTATTGCATTTTTTTGAACACTATATGCAACATCATTTACACATGGACTTTTTCCTCTTGAACCAACAGACTATCCCTCTTTTGAAGCTTTATTGCAACCCGCAACATTCCGTCATTAGACCTCGTCGCCACTGGATCAGGTTGGGGTGCAACGACCATAAATATGTGACTTCCGATGTTTCCACTGGCTTGTGTCTCATACCGGCAAATACAACCCTCTGCCACTTCAACTGAGGTAAGCAAAGTGCAAAGTGCATGTGTGCAAGATGGGTCATTATCAACGAGTCATGTATGTGTACCGAAATATTCTATCTAGGAAGTCAAGAGAACATTTAACCAAGTCTCGTGATCTCAAAGAATTAAGTCAAGCAGACCTGAAGTGCCTCACTTCCAATTCCTATAAGGTTCCTGTGATTAAGTATATTTAATGTCCAACCAAGCTCCAATATTCGATTTTTACTAGACTAGTTCAATTATTAATATAAATCTCAATAACATGAATGTTATGTATCATGTAAAGAAAATATTTTTGTGATGTATTTTTCTACTTCTGAACTCTTTATGGATTTTTGAAAAGTTTTGCAAAATTGTATATAGTTTTGAAAAAAAAGATTTTGCAATTTTTTGAGATTTTCATTTTTGCCAGTTTTTAGGGATTTTCAAAAATAAAAGTTTTTAAAAATAAATATGTGCAAATTTATACGGGACCGCATCTCGTTATTTATAAGAGTTAGAGTTAAAGAATTACACCGGTTAGTTACTCACAAGTTTATGTATGGGTTTAAAGAATTTTCTTTACTTGAATTGTATATATGGTTCTCAAAATAGTTGAAAGTATGTTTGCAAACATTTTGAAAGCTTTATTTTGCAAACTAATTTTGACAAATTTTTTTATTTACAATTTTTTAAAATCATTTGCAAAGATTTTTCAAACAATATGTTTAGATTTTTCTAACTATTTTTGCAACCATTTGCAAATATATTTTCAAAACATTTTCTTCACAAAAGAACTTTTTCTAAACAAAAAAATTTTACAAAGGTTGAAAATATTTTACAAATATTTTCCAAACAGTTTTCAAAAGATTTTTCAATCAGTTTCTAAATCATTTTTCAAACATTTTGTACAACATTTTTACCTAATTTATTAATCAGTATGTACAAGGAATTTTAACGAATTTTTATAGAAGCCTATCATTTTAATTAATTAATTGTATTTTAGCCATAATTATTGAAAATTAGAAAGTACGAGTTGTGTCTAAAGTATATACAACGTATATACGACCCCATGTACTTAGCTTAAGCTATGTCCTCATAGATCGAAGAGAAAATAAAAGACATAATCCGTACTAAGTATAAAAAGAGTCTATACTACAATGACTGAAGAATAAATAATCAATGAATGAGAAGTCAATTGTCTCCCCTATACTTAGGACGAAATAATCATAAGTGTATCAGGTTGTATCTACACGTAGGGAGGGTTGAGGGTGGGAATACACAGATCGTCGACTTTTCCTGTCTCCCCCTATACTTAGGTTAAAATATCCTTAAGTATATATCGGGATATCAACAAGAGAGAAGACGGGGGAGGGAACAAACAATGAGCAGCGGGAGTCACTCATCTCCCTATACTTAGGATGAATCATATCCTAAGTATAGAAATGATGGCTAAGATGGAATAAAGAAACAAAAGAAAAATGATCAGAAGAAGATAACAAAAGAAAAGAAGAAAACTAAAGAAAGAGTTATATAAGAGTATTATCTGAATCTTTTGATGTTGTTGCAGTTGTGGAGGATGCATCATTGAAGATTACTTGAACCGAGTTGACAACGATCAAAAAAATATCATGCTCAAGGTATAACTTTGTTAACTGACCATTAACAATGAACGGTTGTGCATCAGATGACAGCTCTGATATCAAAATGCTTCCGTTGTCACGCACTTCTTTCACTCTGAATGGACATGTCCATTTACTCTTTAATTTGTCCAGGAATATCTTCAACTTTACGTCAAATATCCATACGTTCTGTCCAGTCTCGAAGGTCTTCCCTATAATGTGTTGGTCGTCATGCCAACGTTCAACTTTCTCCTTATAATCAAGTTATTATCACAAGCATAGTCTCGAAATTCAAGTAGCCTATTCAGATCCACTTTTCTTTGTTGACCACCTTTTTATGAGTCCAAGTTGTAATGGTTCACTAACCATAATGATTTATGAATTAATTCAGTGGTCATATGGCACAGTTTTCCATACACAAGATGATAGGGAAACATGCCCAATGGAGATGTAGGTGGTTCTCTATGCCCATGGACGGAGTCTAATAGTTGGGACCAGTTATTTTTGTCCGGTCTCACAAGATTTTGTAAGATTTTCTTGATTTCTCTATTTGATAGCTCTGACATGCCATTGGTCTAAGGATGATAAGGAGAGGCGACTCGATGCTGGATGTTGTACTCCTCGCTTCTCTTTATTTATGAAGCGACTACCCACGTATGATATCCGAATCTTTGGTATCTCAAATCATGAAATGATGATCTCTCGCAGAAATTGACAAATTGTAAGGTTATCAGCGGCTTGGGCGGGAATAGCGTCAACCCAGTAACTCACATAATTGAAGATAAGAAGGATTTTATCAAATCTGTGACTGTTGGGAAAGAGTCCCATGAAATCGATGCCTCAAGCATTGAATACATCTAAAATCTGAATGAATTTCAGGGGCATCGAGTCTTTAGTTGTGAGGGTTACTCTCATTTTCTAACAGTCAATGCGACTTTTGACATATTTTGTATCCTTGAATAGTATGGGCGACCAGAGGTCACACTGCATTACTTTCGCTATCGATCTATCTCCATAATGGTGTCAACCGTATTCGAGCAAGTGACAATGCTCGAGGATATTGTAATGCTCCTCGTAAGTGATACACCAGTGCCAAATGCGGTCTGCTCCTTCACTAAATAAGAGCGGGTCTACCCATTGGTAGAAGTAGATTCTGTACAAGAACTTGTCCTTCTTGATCTTTGTCCAATCTTATGGGTATACACCTAAGATGAGGTAATTCATGACATCGGCATACCAAGGTAGAGAATCCACGGTCAGAATCAACTCATTAAGAAAGGTATATGTAATAGGTGCACTACTCGATGGAGGTTCTTGATGTTAAATTCTGGAGAGGTGATCTGCTACCACATTCTAAACTCCAGGTTTATCTTTGATTTCCAAGTCGAACTCCTATAGGAGAAGGATCCATCTGATCAATCTGGACTTCGCATCCTTCTTCTGTTGTAGATACTGGATATCATAGTGGTTAGTGCAGATGGTGACTTTAGATCTAAGAAGATAGGATCTGAACTTCTTGAGGGTGAAAACAACAACCAAAAATTCTTTATCTATAACAGTATAGTTTGTACTTCATCTAATGTCTTGCTGGTGTAGTGAATTGCATAAGGTACTTTGTCTTTCATCTGTCCTAGCAGAACCCCAACTGAAAAATCGAACACATCCATCGTGATCTCAAAAGGTAAAGACCAATCCGATGACTGTAGGATGGGAACATGCATGATCAGTTCCTTCACTTGATCGAAAGAAAGGAGAACCTGGTGATCAACATTAAACTTGATCTCTTTGCATAGTGGTTCAATGAGAGGTCGGGTGATGCGACTGAAATATTTTTATGAATCGTCTGTAGAAATCCACATGCCTAGAAATCCACATGCCCCAAGAATGACTTCACATTTATAACATTCTGAGGTGGCTTGAGATTGGCAATAGCATCCACCTTTGTTGGGTCAACTTCTATGCTATGCTTGGAATGACGTGGTCCAACACAATCTCTTCAGTGACCATGAAGTGGCTTTTTTCTCAAGACTGTACAAGATTGACTTCTTAGCATTTATAAAGTACTTTGTCTAAGTGCTCAAGACAATAATCAAAGTTGTCACCATAGATGGAGAGGCCGTCCATAAACATCTTGAGAAAACTGCCAACTATATTGGTAAAAACTGTAAGCATGCACCTCTGGAATGTGGCAAGTACATTGCACATATCAAAGGGCATTCTCCTGAAAGCGTAGGTGTCAAACATGCAACTGAATGTAGTCTCCTCTTAGTCTTTTGGGGTGATTGCCACCTGGTTGTACCCGAAATACCTATCCAAAAAGCAGAAAAATTCCTTGCCATCTAATCTTTCCAGAACTTGATCAATAAATGGCAAGGGAAAGTGGTCCTTCTTTTTTGTAGCATTGAGGTAGTGGTAAACAACACACACATGCGAAGATGTTGGTACCTGAGGAGAAATATCTTCTCCTCTTTCATTTGTAATAATGGTGAGCATCGATTTCTTCAGAAGTACATGTAAATGACTCGCCCATTTGAATTCAGAGATGGGATAAATGAATTATGCATCACACCATTACGTGATTTCTTTCATGATAACATACCATGAGTTAGAATTCAGTCTTCTCTGAAATTCTCAAGATGGATTAGCATCATCTTCAAAATAGATGTGGTTTGAACACATAGCAAAATTTATCCTGTGGAGGTCTGATACATGCCAACCAAGTGCCTTGCGATTTTTCTCCAGAACCTCGAGCAATCGAGATTCTTTATCTGGGGTCAACTTGCTGCTAATAATGACGAGATATATGTTTTCTGCACCAACAAGGATAGCATACGTGAGGCTTGTTGGAAGTGGGTTTTAAGTCCAGTTCTGTTCTAGCCTGCTTCTTGGTGACTTTAGAAACTGAACTGGTAGGTGGATGATCAGCCATGATTTTGGAGGTGTTTCTCACCTCAGTCATTGGCGGCTCTATTAATAATGTGTTAAACAAATCATCAATTAATTCATCATGTTCGGACTGGCATGAATATCTAAATCAAAAAGATGCATCAACAAATGAGAATCAGTCTCCTAGTTGACATCGGAGCATGTGTCGATTGTGATTTCCAGGTCCTCCTCATGCGAGAGGATTTCTAGGGTTCATGTGTCATTCAAACATAATTCTGTGTCTTTGATTTCTGCAATAAAGCCATAGTCTACTTCAGATGATTCTTCTTAACCTTTATCAGAAAGGACCTTTGGTTCACTAACCATATCCATCGTTACTTTGTTGTTGTCTGAGCATAACGTGATCTTTCCAGATCCATAGTCAACCACGACCTCTGTAGTTCGTAAGAATAACCAGCCAAGAATAATAGGGGTCTGGAGTAATGGTGGGGGAGTCCATATCAAGGACCACAAAATCAATAGAAAAATACATGTCTTGCATTGTTATGACAATGTCCTCCAGTAGACCTCAGGGGTTACTTGATTGATCGATCAACGAACTGAAGGATCATACGTGTCGGCTTGAGCGGTCCCAGCCCGAATTCTACGAGCAATGAGGCGGGCATGAGGTTGATTGAAGAGCCGATGTCAAGCAAAGTTTGCTTTAAGATCTGGTCAAAATCTTACATCTGATTAAAGGTGCTCCTTTGTTTGGCTTCTTTTCTGGGAGGTCGTTGATTGCTTCCACTGTAGCCATGGTAAGGACGTGCTTTTCAACTAGTTGGCATATGTTATTGTTGTTTGACTGATGATTGTTCGTGCATGCTTCTTTCAAGCCCTTATTCATAGAAGGCATATATTCTATAGCTCCTTTGTTTTGCATTTTTTTAGATTTTTTAGTTGCATAAGAAAAAGGAATACATACATGTCTAAAATCAAAATTATTGTTCTTATTTACAACATATTTCATGTCCATAACATTTTGTACAACAGGGCTGCGAAAAGTTGTACAAGCTGGGGCAAGGGGTCGACATCTAAAAACTGTGGTGTCTACTCCATTGGTTGGCGTTGGATCAGTTGTTGTTGCTTGCACCTATGTGGATGGCATGGCTTCACTTAGACTACTGTCGTCTTTTTGGTCTTTTTCATTTTTTCTGATTTTTTGTTCTTTTTGCTAGAGGTGGTGGCCAGTGGCTGGCATGGCTCCCCTTTCTTCTTCTTCCTCAACCAAACCTGTAGCTAGTACAGCTGATGCAGAAGACGGCGATTCACTAGATGAAGCTTTATTCTTACCCATGATAGTGGTTGATGGAGGCAAGGTCCTACTTCTCTTAAGGGTGACAACATTAAAAAAATCACAATCATCTGACTTTACAGGCATAGACGAGACTTTACATTCTACCTACTCTTTTTTCTTGAAGTTATTGGGGATTTGACCTGGGCCATAATTGGAGTTTTGGTGGTCATCATGTCGTCCAGCTTCCGAGTCATCTCTGCCAAGCCTTTGACCAATTGGGCTAAATAATCGATGTTCGGGTTCACAAGAACTGCCATAGAAAGTTCAACATGCTAACCACGTTGTGGATGATGGCGTGGAGGCTGGGATGGGTGCTGTGATGAATCCATGATTCTCACTCTTTATTCTTTATTTTGGCTATTTATCTTGGCAAATCAGCATGTAAATAGGTGTAAATACAATAACATAACATTTACCATGCATCTGTTAATAATGCATAAGTAGCATGTATTTGTGCAAAAATAAAAGATTAAAGGAAAAGAAAAAGGAACGAGGTATTTAGAATAAATACAGAGTGGTCCAAACCCCAAGAGAAGGTCAAGCCTTGACCTGATCGCCAAATAAAATAAGTAGAGAGAGATAGGGTCTACTTTGTATTGCATATTACCTATGTGTATAAATAATTATTTTTGATAAAATAAAATTATTATTTTTACCTCCTTCTATATAGTTCTGTTAATAATATACAAACAAAGTAAAAAAAGAAAAATTAATTAAAAATAAAAATAAAATAAAAGTACCCCTCCATTGTACAAAATTCTCATGCACATATACAACATCACTATTTATTGTATACCTGCCATTGTTCAGGAAAGCGGCCGAGTATACTGCATACTGGGACGTAGAAGCCCCAACGCTCTGAGTATGACTAGATCGGGCTCTAAGCGAGCCAGGCCGCATACTCGGCCGAGTATGCCGTATAGGCGGCCGGTTATGCGCCCATTGTTCAAATAAAAACTTTTTAAAAACCTACCCTCACATGATACCCCTGGACCCTAATCAAAACTTGAACCCCCTCGCATACCCTCGAACCCTTTCGCACCTCTGACACCCGACTCAACGAGCCCTAACTTTGCGCCTCCGCCAAGTCGCTAACCTCCATCGCCTTCTTGGCTCCGCTCGTCGTTCGCCTCCACCATCCTTGGATCCACCAACACCTCCAGCTCTGCACCTTCGATCCTCCGCCACACCACATTCGTGCCTTTGCCTATCGCTCACGAGCCCCCTCGCTCTCCTCACCGTTGCCAGCACCTTCGATTCTTCGCCACTGTAAGTCGAGATTCCAAGATTCTCTGTTCAAGTTATATATCACCATCAAACGTACACGTCCCCGTTGATTTTAGGAGTATCCAACTCCCACCTGCAAGAGAAGTTTTCTTATAATATTAGAGAAATGATTATCCCTGCAATATGCAATCCATAGTGGCAAAGTTAAGTACCGATCAACACATCTTGTTCTAGCATAGATTAATTGCATGCTTATTTTCATCTCACTTCTTATTTAGTTTATATTCCCTCTCTTTAAAGTATTGTCAAAAAATGGTAGAAATAATCCTCCATAATGCTTGTTATAGGGCATGTATTGAATTAGAGAAGAAAAAAATTGATGTCTCAGTCTACAAGCATATTAGATCACCAGTCATTATATATAGGATATTAACTTTCTTATGGAACCATTTATCTAAACTAAATCAAATGCAAGATCCATATATCATAGTCTGAAAATAACATCAATAAAATCAGCCCATAATTCTAACACAAAGAACTTACATGAACAATTAAAGTCTGTTAAGGATTACTTGTGTATTTATCTGGAATCACATCTTGCAATGAACAAAAATCTTCTTCATGTTAATGTTTGATGTAAAATGTTTGATTTGTTTTAAATATTTGATCTTCTATGGCAGCAATGACCTCTCAACCAAATTCTGAAGTTGTTGGAGATGCATTATCGAGCCGTCATGTCCTGCAGGGATCTACTGATCTCGGTTGGAAATATGCGTTCCTCGCATCAAAGACTGGTCCAAATACAGTCACGTGTGCACTATGTGGTAAGATTGTAAAGGGTGGTATAAATAGAATGAAGCAGCATCTAGCACATGTTAAAGAAATGTAGCATCTTGTCCAAAGGTTGACTTTGAAATAAGAAAAGAAATTAAGGATTACTTGGACAATACACAAAAAAAGGAAGTGGGATAAATCAAAAGATATGCAAGAAATGAGGGATGAAGTTGCTAATTTATTCATGGGTTCAAGTTCAACTCCATGTGAAAGAGAGGAAAAAAGACAGAAAGTGTTAGAATCAACTGAGGAATGTATAATGCATCAAAGTTCAATCAAAGATACATTTTGTAAGGAACAACGTGCACGAGTCAATAAGTATGTAGCCAAGTTCTTCTATGACTACAAAGTGGTCACCCACAAGTATTTTATTAGTATGTGTGAGGTAATTGGTCAATATGGACCTAGATACAAGCCTCCCTCTTATTATGAGATCTCAGAGACATTATTGAATGATGAAGTTGAGGAGACTAAGGCATTCATAAGCAGTCATAAGGAGTCTTGGAAGAAGGATGGTTGTTCCTCATGACGGATGCTTGGATAGATATGAGGGGTAGGAGCATCATGAATTTTTGTGTGAATTCTGAGTCGAGCACATGCTTTTTAAAGTCTTTTGACTCATCATCTGAGTCCCACACTGCAGAGTATATATCCAAGTTGGTGGATGAAACTGTTCAAGAGGTTGGAGTTGATGATGTTGTTCAAGTCATCATGGATAATCCATTGACCAATTTAGCCGTTGGAAGGATACTTAGGACTAAGTATCCAAGGATCTTTTGTTCTTCATGTGCATCTCATTGCATAGATCTTATGCTGGAAGAATTTGGGAAAGAACCCAAGGTCAAAAATGCAATTACCAAGGCAAGATCCCTCACTACATTCATCTATAATCTTGCGAGGACCTTGAGCTCGATGTGGCAATTCACACAAAAGGGAGAGATTGTACGACCAGGACAAACAAGGTTTGCTATAACATTTCTCACTCTACAGAGCGTGATGGACAAAAAAGAAAAGTTGAGATTGATGTTCTCGTTTGATGAATGGAGGCAGTGCAAGTGGTCAAGGACAAAGAAAGGAGAAATGTCTTCATCTATTGTTTTCAGTGTTGCATTTTAGATCCAAGTGTCTATGACCTCGAAGATCTTCTCTTCCTTTGTTTACATTTTGTGCATTGTCGATGGGGATCAAAGACCATCCATAGGATTTGTATATGGTACATTATTGGATGCTAGAAAGGCAATAATGTTAGTGTTCAAAGATAATGAATCACAATACAAACCTTTTATCGATGGCATTGATTCAAAATCAAAGGGTAGATTGGATAGCCCTCTTCATCTTGTTGCTTATTTTCTTAATCCATATTACCACTATAGAGATAGTAGTGTCATTGAAAAAGGGGGCTATGTTGTGGAGGGCTTCATGAAATGCATGGAAATCTTTTATCCTGATTTGGAAACTCAAGATGTAATCACATCAAAGGAGTTGATTATGTACAATAATGCACAAAGATCTTTTGGCAAGCCGTTAGCTGTGAAATAAAGATCAACACTTGACGACCGCTTTAGGCCGGGTATTGTGATTATTTCATATTAATTATCATCATCGGTTTAGTTTTTCTATAGGATAGTTTATTTCTTAAATTTTCTCATATATAGATAATTGGTGGATGATATATGGTGGAGAGTGTCCTCTAATGGCTATGGCAATGAGGATTTTGAAGTTGACATCCTCCTCTTCTGGATGTGAAAGGAATTGGAGCATTTTCTCATCGGTAATTCAAAGTCTATGCTAGTACTTGTCATTTATAAATAGTGAATGTAATGATGTATTGTTTATATTGTAGATTCATAAGAAGAAGATGAATAAACTTGAAATCAAGAGGTTGAATGATTTGGTATTTGTTAAATTTAACTCAAGATTGAGAGAGCGTCAGATGGCAAAAGGAAAGGATCCATCAGTTTCCAAGGATCGTAATAATGTAAGTGAGTGGATTGCAGAAGGAGAAGGAGAGGAAGAGATGTTTCCAGGATCAGGATTAACATGGAACCTTGTAGATGAGGCAACTGGTACAGAAGATCTTGTACAACATAGACAGAGTCAAAGAACCTACTACGTTGGAAGATGATGATGAAGCTGATGAGTTTGCAACTGATGAAGAGAGTGATGAGGACCCTATTCCACAAGTGGAATTTGAAGATGAATGGCAATCAGAATGGAGCTTTTTGGATGCTTTTATGTTTTTGAATACTTTATTTTTTGGCATCATTTTGAATGTCCTTGTTTTGAGAGCATATTTGTATTTATTGAAAACACGGAGGAAGGCATGTTGCCATATGCTCTTTCAATTGATGTTTTTGCTTATTTGACTCTGTATTTCGTTTTATTCGTATAGTTTTGTTCCTTGTACCTTCAACTCTTTATTATTATAATCATGAAATATATTAATTAGAGAGTATTAACATAATATTAAAATGTATTTATATTTCTAATAATAAAAAATATCAAACCGCTTAAAACCGCATACTCCCCGCATACTCTCCCGCATACCGCATACTCTCTATGCAGTGACCCCTCCGACTGAATACCGCATATCGCCTTCCTGAACATTGATACATGTAAATAACTCATAAAAATAAAATAAAAATTATTTTGCATTTATAAAATTATATTGAAAATAAATAAAATATAAAAATTAGGGTATTGGTGTAAAATATAAATAAAAATAATTGTACATAATACATAAGTATATTATACCTATATATAACACTATATATTGTATATACACTAAATTATTTTTCATAAACATAAATTAAAATCAGAGGAAAATTCCTTGAAAATAATAAATAATTTTCATTTTATTCATTTTTCTATTTAATTTTATTTATTATTTTTTATATAATTATCTTTATTTTTATCTGTTGTTTTGTCATGTAGCATATTTTGTCTCCATTCTAGGCGGACGTTGACTGGTCCACCTCAGAGTATTGACTCCGGTCAACTGCCTCCCCGGTGCCCCTTCTCGTCGAATTGGGTTTTGCACCGATTTCTTCAAATTTTCACCACCTGATCCAATCTCCATTTCGCTCGAGCTCTTGCCCCGAATCGAGAGGGTGGATCCCTAACCCTCGCTCGATGATCCCTTGCTCGATTCGCTCCCCGGTTCCATGTCGGGCCCTCACGCCTATATAACCTGTATGACCCATTCCTTTTCTTCCACCTTTTGGTTGTGCCACCATCTTCTACCTACCGGCCTACCTTTCCCAGAGTGACAGTGAGTGAGAGGGAGGGCGTTGGAGCCTCTTCACGCGTGCTAGCCCTAGGTCCGACGAGGTGCGAACCTTAGCTCCGTCGCGAGGAGCTAAGCCTCTGGTTGTGCCGGCCATTGAGGACACATCTGTCGTAGATCGTTGTGTGCGACCCCAAGCATCTTCCTCCACCTTTAGGTACCTTCTTTATCTCCTATTGTCCATTGAATCCATCTTTTCATCCCTGAACAGAGTAGCATTGGCGAACCTCTTTTCTTCGCATTCTCAACGAGTGAGAGACTCCTTTGGGATATCCTTCAAGACTCTTTTGGGTACATCCTTCAAGACTCCTTCGGGTGTCAGATTGTTGTTTATTCTTTTGATTCTTTTTACCTATGTTTTGCTGCATATACTTAGGGATATTTTACCCTAAGTATATGGGAGGTATATCATGTACATTCTAACCCTCGATTTTCCCCTTGTGTACAGTCTTCTATACTTAGGATTACTTGATCCTAAGTATAGGGGGATCACCGACTTCTATTCATTTCATTCATTTATTCGTCGTTGTAATATATCATTTCTGTTCACTTCTCAATACTAAGCACAAGTTATGTCTTCTTCATCTCTCTTTGATCACTCTGAGGACATCGTTTTAGATAAGTATAGGGGGTGTTGTATATATTACATATATACTTTAGCCACAACTCGTACTTTGTGTGAGTGTGTTGAAAAATAAAATGGCTAAAACCTATTATCTAAATATCACAAAAAATTAAAAAAATTATTGTACATAAAATTCTTTCTTGCACATACATAGCTATGTATAAAAATTATTTTTGTATGTATGTTTGTAAAATTGTTTTGATTGTAAAGGTTTGTAAATATTTTGTATCAAAATTATGTATATAGTACAAATTTTTTGAAAAATGTTTGAAAAATAAAAGTTTGCAAAAACCCTTGTGTAAATGTTTGTAAATAGTTTGCAAAACTTCTGCATCTATGCATTCAAACATTTTCAAAAATTTTGCATGATTTCAAAAAGTTCGCACAAAAAGATTTTTTTTGAATCATAGTTGACATTTAAACTAGTCTGGAATTAAATTGGAAAATTGAGCTTGGTTAAGACCTTAATCCACCTAATTCTCAAGGGAACCTTATAGGATTTGGGATTAATACTTTTCAAGACTGTTAGTGACTTAATTATTTGAGTCCATTAGGCTATGTTCACATGCCATCTTGATGAGCCTAGGTAGAATACTTAACAATACACACATGACTCTCACAGACAATGGCTTTACTTGGACCAACACCTTACACATAGCTCTCTACGGATGAGATGATGAGGAGGCAGAATCCTTCGGCTTGGGGTAGCATACGATGGTAGTACTTCTAGGTGGAATCTCTCGTCTTCCTTTAGGGAGGGATGTGTTAGCAATGTGAGCCCCGGGCGAACCATTCCTACAATAAATGTTATTGTAATAAATGATTTATCAATAAAAGTTATTGATTATTTTCACTTCCTTTCTGAGATTGAATGAATGAATGCACTATAGGGTCCCTATGTACAATAAGGGTTATGTACCATGGCCAACTTGATAATCATACACCTGTTGATTCATTGATTGAATCGTAGATGTTGATGCTTGGATGGATATCTAAGGAGTTAGATAGAGGACTTCAAGCATCGTCAAATGATTGTTAAGTGATGATCTCCAGTCTGAGTAGGAGATGGCAATCCTTTCTCATATAATTGATATCTGACTGACCTCTTGATGCAGATCCTCTGCATGGGAATAGTGATTCGGAGGTGTCAAATTAGTTAAGTCAATGGGTCGACTTAACAAGATCGAGATAATCAAAGACCTATGTTGAATACTGTCACAACGTAGGCATGCATCCTCTGACCGGAGACAGATGTGTTGCTATATGTCTGAGTGTGTACATTTGGCAGACCAATAGGTTGATGACATAACCAAGGTCTATACACCAGCGAGCTGGAGTGCATGTAAGGACATATGAGTAATACGATCTCTCAAAGGGATCATACAGGTTCACTTATGAACCGGGAGACATGAGCTCACTCATGAGGTATTGGGACTGAACAAATTCCATGCATGGTCGTCATGCTTTGGAAGCATGACATGAATTTGAAGGTAAGATATATGCTTTGTGAAAGCATATGATCTATACCAAATCCCAGTGACCAAGATTGAGAAACTTAATGACCAAATCCTGAAGATGACAGTATAAAAGTGATCTTTATCTTCAGAATGATCATAGGTCTTCCAGTATGCAGGATGTACAGGTATTGGGAATACCTGAGGGTGATGTGACCAAAAACGATTGTATAACCATGACGCTTCCATTCCGAGGAAGTGATGAAACAGGTTTGGATTTTAGTGACTCCTCTCATTAGAGAAGTGACCTAATCTTAGTCCAAAAACTAGACATTGCTCTGAATGAGATTCGGATACAATAAGAAGATTAGGTCTACGGTCTTGATTTGATCAAGCATCAGTGGGAGGTCCATGGGAACTGGATTTGAGATATGATCTCAAACATCCAAGTCACTATACGTGGAACAATCCAATCACCCTATCCTTATCTTCAAGTATCTGCGGAGAAGTCGCATTATCTTGAAGGGTTCAAGAATAATTCCATAAGATCTAAGCAATGAAGAAATAATGATGAAATGTGATTTAATCATCTTGATGTGTGAAGAAATTATCCAATATAATTAAATATGATTTAATTATTATGGATAAGAACAATGTGGATAGAAATATTCATTTATTCATAATATATATTATAAATGTGATTTATAATGTATTAGAGAGAGCCAATTATAATTTATATTTGTTGATTAATTATTATGTGTATTGGATACACATTGTGTAATTAATTGACAATGTGAATTATATGTTGTTTTGGGTTGTGAATATGATTCACAATTTTCCAATGTCAAGATTGCAATATTCCCAAAATTAATTGTGAATTATTTTGGTGAATAAATCCCAACAAAAATTGTTGGAAATAAATAATGGAGAAAAATCAAGGATGCATGCAATCTCATGGAAATCCATGGAGATTGCCCCACTTGGAAGGTGGTGGGCGGCACCCAATTCCTATATGGATATGGGAGGCAGTCCCCCCTTGAAATGTACAAAGGAGATGTAATCTCCATGTATATATCTCTCCTTATTTGTTGGTGTAATTTAGGATTGATTTATATTTGATTTTATTAAATATATTTTAATCTAAATTAAATCACAAGTTGTTGGTTTTTACCAACACAAATCTTGGACCATTGGATTGACATAAATCAATCTCATCCATTGATTTTATATGTCCCAGGATTGAGATCTATGGATCCCAAAACCCTATAAATAGAGAGGCATACCTTGCAAATGCAATATTGGAGCACAAACTCTCTCTCTTTCTTCTCACACGCCAACTCTCTCTCCCTCTTCTTGGTGGCCGTCCTCCAAACCCTAGAGGAGAGATTCGTCGTCGCCTTCGCAACCACGCCACCGCTTCGACATTATTCGGTTCTCCGTCTTCTTAGAGTGCTATGCTCTCAAAGGAGACGTTCGATATCTTACGACGAGATCAGGAGCAATCGTGCTTGGATCATCTTCTTGGATTGCGAGGATTACACGGTTCATCCCCACGCTCGCAAGCGATCTCACCGACGATCGGACTTGAGACAGGAGGTCTCTTTCTTTAGAGACTTGATCAACCACGCTTCAAGAGGTATTCCTTTATACTTGTTGTGGTTATAGATGAAATGATCCGAGAATTGTTCTTGGATCATATGATTTCAGCGCATGAAAAAAAATTAAATTCCGTTGCACAGAAAAACCAGTACGACTAGTCGTTCTGCATCGTATCCGATACGACGATCACGCTTCCGTGATACGCTTGAGGATAATTCTATATCCTTCAGGATGTGCATCCCAACTTGGTCTGGCGTTGTTGAGTTCTAAAGACAGGAGTTGTGGGTTGCAATAATGCTTCGAAAGAGTGGATTGTCTACTGGCTCAAGAAGAAAAAGTCCTTATGTATATGATTCACCATGTAGATATGTTATACATATTCACATCAAGAAAAATGTGTAAAATAAAGAAAAACTCCAAAAAAATGGACATGTCTGACTAAAAATAAAATGTCTGTCAGAGTGTATATAGCCAAATAAAGCAAAGCTTATTTTACACCTTCTCATCTCATGAAGCTTGCAGCGGGAGACTTAGCTACACTAGTTGGGTTACCAAGGACACATGGCTACACTAGCCATGGTTCATTCTCTTCTTTCCCCCTCTTCTTGAGCATTAGAAGGGAATACCTCGTTCATCGAGGAAAGAGATACTAGACTAAGGAATTAGAGTTACCTTGTCGAGGGAGGTTGTTTCTTTGTCATCTCTGAGGTGGGGAGCTACCTATTACTTACACATTGCAAGGAAAGATACATGGATATTAGAGTTTGCATATGTAGACCTGTTCTAATCTGGATTGTTGAGGAGTCTAGACCATATAATGGTGGAACTTATAGGTTGTTGAGTCTTAAACCAATATCTCAATAAGGTTCCAACAAACTAATAATCCAAAGGTCTGACTGAGCTCCATACTTTAATTTAATGAAGAAAAGTTTAATAATCAACCTTGATTCTCCTTCTTTTTCTTTTATTTCTCTTTTCACTTCTTTTTCAAATAAGTGTTTGCTAAGGGACCAGCAAATGTAAAGTATGGAGGGGTGATGAATCCCTGATTCTCACTCTTTATTCTTTTATTTTAGCTATTTATCTTGGCAAATCAGCATGTAAATAAGTGTAAATACAATAACATAGCATTTAGCATGCATCTATTAATATTGCATAATTAACATGTATTTGCGCAAAAATAAAAGAATAAAGGAAAAGAAAAAGGAAGGAGGCATTTAGAATAAATACATTGTGACCTGAACCCCAAGAGAAGGTCAAGCCTTGACCTAATCGTCAAATAAAATAAGTAGAGAGAGAGAGAGAGACAAGGCCTACTTTGTATTGCATATTACCTATATGTATAAATAAGTATTTTTGATAAAATAAAATAAAATAATTATTTTTACCTCCTTCTATATAGTTCTATTAATAATATGAAAAAAAAAAGTAAAAATAAAAAAAATAAAAAGTCCCCCTCTATTGTACAAAACTCATGTACATATAACAACATTCACTGTTTTTTGCATTCCTACTGAACTCTGACCCTTCGTACACCCTACTCCGACTCCCTATCGCTTCTACATCTGCTCCACAACCCCCCACGTCGCTCTAGCCATCGGTTTGGAGCCCCCATATAGGTCGAATCCCACACTCATCGGAGACCTACCCATTCACCCCCACCTTCCGTTCTTGGCTATTGGTGACGCTCTAACCCGTGTTGGAATTGGATATTGGTGACACTCTAACTTGTGCTGGAACTACCTTCCGATCAAGGCCACTTTTCCTGTAGGGTTGAAGCGCCAGTAGACCTCATCTGGAGGTACATCGCAAGAGCGCTCCAGGTTGTCCATTCATCCCCAGGGCCTCTCGCTTGGTCCTGGGTCCTTTCGAGCCTTCCTACAGCTACGGAGCTTCATCGTTGAACAATTTCCTATCCAAGCAGCTCTAGAGGACGTCAGAGATGCATGCAATCGACGATCGAAACTTGCCAGAGGTGAGTTCTTCCCTAATCTTCTAGACGTTCCCTCCATCATCCGATCGAAGGCCACCCCAGTTCTAATCCAAGCTGTTTATCTACGGGAGGCCTCCGACCATTAGATCCATCTGCAGATCTCATCAATGCCTTCCATCGTTGAAGCGGTATCCTCGCGTCCCAAACGTCCGATCATAAGTGTAGCGTCTTCGACTGTTGTATTGTGCTCAATAAGGGGTAACTTGTCCTTAGGCTCCTCTCTGTTCTGTTTTAATAGTTTAATTCTGTAAATATTTATCATAGTTTAAAATAACATGGTTGTTTTGCATATGGACCCCGATTGTTTGTGATATTTGCATTCCAGTCCTGTTTGAATGAACTCACACGCCGTCCCACGTGGTATTTGGTGTATTTGCATATTTTATCCTGAACTTCTAATTGTTATATTTTCAATAGAATCTTTCTGTTATTTGCATTTATACCCCTGTGCGTGGTGGATTGTGCATGTGTGTGAATTCTCAGGACTTTTTGCACTATTGGCACTACGTTTATATTATATATGTGTTATTAATTGACCTATTAACTCTAATATTTGCAACTAGATCCCCATGCACTATGAGTCTTGTTTTTAATTAAATAAGTGTCAAATCAAGCCCAAAAATTACATAAAAATACTATTAGCTCCTGCTAACGAGTAATATTTATTGCGATTTTTGGGATTAATTTTGTGTTGCCTTTTATTTTCTAAAATAAAAAACCCTTAAAAATTTACTATCTGTTTTAGAAAATACATAAAAAATGCTCAAAAAATTCAAAAAAATAGTGTTTGCTCGTTTATGCGTGCTTTGTCTCCGGTACTTGTTTTGTTTCAAAAAATCTTATAAAACCCTAAAAAATTGTAAAAATCAAAAACTCATAAAAATAATTGAAAATTCTAGAAAAAATAAAAAAAATAGGATTTCGGTTTCTTTGTCTATCCCTTCTTATCTATTATCTCATAAAATTCATATCCATGACATTAGGACACTTTAAATATTTTTAATTTGTAATTTTAACGTGGTTGTGCATTGTTTGTATTTTTAGCTCTTATTTGATTTTATAAAATCATATAAAATGGGAAAAGCCCAAGAAAATTACTAAAAACATATGAATATTTGAAAAATATAAAAATATTTTTATTTCTGATTTTGGAGCATTTTTAGCCTGGTACTATTTATTCTATCTCCAATTGTTGTGATACTATGGAGACTAGTGGTACTGAGATTGAGGCTGAGACGACTAGACAAATCTCCCTCCATGATGCTGAGAGAATGGACGAGAATTTGTAGGCTGGCCTTGCTGAGGTAACTTGTACGGGCCAACTGCGTATCATTAGACCAATCACCTCTTGAATGAGAGGCGGTTGAGGAGAGAATGGATCATAAAAATACATGGGCTCTGGCTGGTATACCATCAACTGTTGTTGCTACGGTACCTGGTTGGGAGTCTGCACATAATACACATGCTAGACTGTTGGCTGCTGCTGATTAGGATGAGGTTATTGTGGTTGTGTTGGCGCATCTTTCTTCTCGGTCAGAGTCTCGGATGATGGTGTCGTCTACTAGCGCGAATTGATATTACTCACATGCAGCTCCAACTGCTTGGTGACATGGTTCAGTTTATCCATATGTTGGGTCCTCTGTTTGATCACAGCAAGTTTCTCGAGATTCTGTGATTTCTTTTCGTTGAAATTGACCTTGGAGAGATGGCCCCAAGATGATGAGGTTAGAGATCTCATCTCTCTATGTCTCTTGAGATGCTACCATGTGGACTGGCTTGTGGAGGATCTGGGGTTGCCTTTGATACGCACAGGATGAAGAGAGGGTGGCCTCTCCTTATGCCATTTATTCAAAAATCTTCCAGACTGCATCTTCATCCCTGTTAAAATGGGATCCCCCATAGGCAGTGTCAACTAATATCTATCTTTCAATATTCAAGCCCCCGAAAAAGTGTTAGACCAAGTTAGTCCTTTGTATCTCATGGTGGGGACATTTCTCTTGTAGTTTTGTCAATCTCTCCCATGCTTCATGAATCGACTCGTGGGTAGCCTGGGAGAAGTTGCTAATTTGGGCTCGCATATGGTTGAGCTAACCTAGAGGATAAACTTGTGAAGGAACACATACTTAAGTTCCTCCAAGGTTGTCACGACCTTCCCCAAATGGTTGACCCAGTGCATGGCCTTGTCCTAGAGACTGAAGGGAAATGCGGTCATCTTGACTAAATTAACGGGATGTCATGGTAGTGCGAGTTCGGCAGATACAGGAGAACAACTGCAGGTAAATATACGGTTCCTCATCAGTATTCCCATGGAAAGTGGGTAGAAGAGCAAGGAACTAAGGTGTGAGCTCAAACTGAGCATGCACTGAGGGGATGTGAATCCACTCGGTTATCTGGTTGTCTCCAATATTATAAGTCTCTTTTTTATGTAAGTTTAGGATTCTCATTCTTGGATCCTCTTCTTCTTGATCATCACATGGTCTTTCGTCATCTCCTCCTCCTTTGGATCTATTCCTCATATCACTCAGCATGTCTGGGAATGCGGTTTGCACGAGTGCCTGTTCAGTTAACTGTCGTTGGATGGCTTGGATGGAAGCAAGCAATTGAGCGTTCACTTGGTTCAGATCAGGTTCTTGGTCCTTCTCTGTCTGGGATGATTTTTGTCCTTTCCCTTTGCCTTGAGGAGCCATGTCTGGGTCTGAATCTGACCAAACGAACTCTGGATTAGAATCCAGTACTGACTTCTATCTGCAATGTAAGAGGTGTACTAATAAGACCACCGTATAATAAAATACCAGGTGAAGTGACGATTTTGAGATTAAGTTCAACCCAGATAGTTGTGAATGGAGTAAAATATATGGATTGAAATCAACTTCCATTCATAATGGGCGGACATGGGATAAAAGTGGTGACAGTTTATTAAGAAATGGAAAGAGAATGGAAAGAAGTTGAGGATTCTAGAGATTAGTTCACAAGGTCCAAACTGGGTTCTCGAGAAACGCCTCGAATTATTGACGATGTCGAGTCCATGGAATTAGTGTAGGTGGCAGCGGAATCCCGACTTGACCATTCATGGATCTGCATCGTGGAGAAAAAGAAGGATCGATGCAGGAGGAAGGATACGATGGTCAAAGAGGAATAAAAAGGAATGTAAACAATAGAAAGGCTCGGACGAGCAGGGGGTCAAAGAGGATACGCACACGACAAAATTTGCGCAGCGCATGGGACTTGATCTTTAAACCGTAATCTAGATCCATGCAATACACAATACAAAATTGGGTTCTCTAACTCTATACATGCGAAACCGTAAGGGGTCGTCTATTTTTATCTTTTCATTTTAAAATTGTTATTTTTTCCTATCTTTTAAAAAGATTAGACGCTATCCTATAGGAGCGAGAGTACTACCAGAAAAGTATCATGCACTTATCCTCCTCTTTTGTAGCATGTAATCTGCACTTTTTGAGGTCCTTATAACCATTCTTGGATCCCTACTCAGCCAAATAATGAGAGATAGGAAGCCGATCGACAAAACTTCTACTTCAAATCAAGCCCACAATAGAATTACTCGTGAGCGTGCTAGGCCCTACTCAGATGCGAGACGATGAGACGGACATCCCCATGAGGGTGTGACCTAAGCTCAGTATCTTAGACAGGGTTGGTGTTCCACACAAGGTAAGAATACCATCGTTGACCAAATCCTGCTCATCCACGCATGATAGAAGCTCCAATACTTCAGAAATCCATGCGATACATAAGGTAGTTACAGACTAGGTTTTTAAATCTCATCCTTAGTAGGTCGCGCCTCACTCATTGGAGGGGTTATGGTCCCCTCCTAAGGTACTTCAAAATAACAAGGGCTTTATGAACCCAAAACAATAAAGTCCATTATGTATTTTTAATTAAGGTCAAAGTTTATTTAACATTCCCTAGTTTTAGAATCTTTTAAATTTAACCTTTTTTGAACATTTTGCATACAAACACTTAACGATTTTGTAAATTTTTATTTAAGTCCTAGGTGCTCAAAATTAGAGGGAGATAACAAAAAAAGTCATGCAAGTCAATTCCATGATATAAATCTTACTATATAATCTAATGATGCATGCAGAGTTAGACGACTTACATTGCTTCCTAACTCTCTCCATATGGTATGCAAAACATTATTTTTAAACCTATATACATGGATGCAAACAACAAAATCGCCATAAGCATTAACTGCTATTAGTCGTGAAGAATCAAATGCCAAATTATTCACAAAATGAACCCGAGATTCAAGTCTTGGAGACACCTCGGTGCCCACCACAATGGGTCTTGCCAAACGTTTTATGATGCCTCTCTCAGCGCGTGGATCCAAGTCCAAAAAATTGACAATTATTAATTTGACTAGATCCAAACGTAAAAGACTATAGGAACATGATTCTTATTAGGATTTGAACCTAAGTATCGATACAAGAAATCCTATATCTAGGGGCTTCATGCACACAAAATAAATAAAAACAAAGGCAGAAAACTCAGAACATCAGAAAATAAATAAAAGAAAAGCGATAAAAACTTGAAAAATTGTGACGAGGCACGCATGTAATGGACCTCGTTGGTGAAGTAGTGTCTGTATCCAAAAATCATTTCTAAATAATGGACCGAGGTGTCTCCAAGACTGGACTCTCGGGTTCATTTCTGAATAATTTGACACGACTAATAGCAGTTAATGCTTATGATGAATTTGTTGATTGAACAGACACACATGTAATGGGACCTCGTTGGTGAAGTAGTGTCCGTGTCCTAAAATCATTACAATTAATAATGAATAATCAATCACCCTCGCACCAAAAATGAAATAAAATCTTAAGATAGGGTATACACTAAGTGTTATTCTTGCTATACTTGTTACCTCTCCCACCGGCCAGGGCAAGAAGGCCAGTCTCCACCAAGCTTGGCTGCATCAACTCCCTACGAAGACATCCTCGCGTAGTGGACTCCCGCATCAAACACACAAAAGAGAGGTATTAGCACATATAATCAAATAATGTGTACAAAAGAAATGAGATCTAAAATATATACAAGTCATAAGAATCTAGAAAATATGTATAAGCAAATAAAAGAAAAGACAACTATGTATAAATTAGGATACAACCGACAACGGTGCCATTTGTTGAGACGGCTTTCACGAGGGTCTAAAAATATCTTCACCGAAAAGCTCAACGATTGCTTAAGAAAGTCAAATTAGACAACAAGTACACACAACTTGTGAATTAATTAATGAATGAACAAAAATGTGAGGTGCAATTTATTTTACTCTACAAACAAAGATGTATAAGTTAAGTATGTAGAGGTCGAACCACTGAGAGCAAACAAGGTAGCCTAAATTATTATTTATAAATAAATAATGAATAAATAATAATGTGTATTTTGTACAATCAATTAATAAATGAAGTAATGTGTGGGTTTTCAATTTATTAAACTAATTCGTACATATATATAATTTTAAATTTTCCAATTTTACATCTTTTTAAATTTGTTTTTATATAATATAAAATAGATATGTATATATAAGGGTATATGAATATATTTATATAAGATGATATATAGATGATATAAATTATATATAATAATAAATATAATAAATATACAAATATCAGAAAATAATAATAAATATAGCTCATAGTGTATATATTTGGTTTTTTATATTTATGAGGTATTTATAATAATCAGTAATAATATAAAATATATGTAGTTATATAATATAATATGGTGTATTATAATTATAAATACATCTAAAAATAATAAAAAATGCGGAATAAAATGCTTTTGTGTTTTTCATTTTTTTTCTTTTAGTGTTTTTTAAAGTTTTTTCTTCTAATTTTAGGTATTTTTAAAGTCCAAAATAGTAAAAAAATAAGGACTAGTTAAATAGATCGAATTGTTTTGAGATTTAAAAAAAATAAATAAATTCAAAAGGTACTAAAACTGATTTTAATATGTAATAATACATATAAAGAAAACTACAAAACCAATATTTTTGGATTTTTTTTAGAATTTTTATTTTTTATAAGATTTTAGAGCTTTTTAATTTTTTATCATTTTCTTTTCCTATTTTTAGGGATTTTTGGTCTGATGTTAGAAAATACTATGATAAACAAAATATATTTTTTAGAATTTATCAAAAAAAAATTTATATTTTTTAGGTATTTTCTAAGTCAAACAGGGGCAAAAGCATCCAAGTACCTTATTATATTTTTCGTAATTTTTGGAGCACGATTGATATTTATAAAAAAGAACAAAAATGACTAAGTTGGATGGGACCATTTTGCAAATAAAAATAAGTTTCCATGTATTTATAACCCTAAAACAAAGTCTAGGGGTAATTGTGCAATTTATCCATGAATATTTAAATTAAACGCGCTTCGTAGAGGCATAAATGCAATATACAAAAAAGGTTTTGGTCCTCTTTACAAATTATCCACAAAAAATAACACAATATACAAAAGTTTGGGCTTATTACAAATATAAAAACCTGTAGGGGTATGACTACAAAATACCTATCTCGGTGAGAGACCACGTGGTTGCAAAATACTTCCCTATCCTTCCTTTGATCGTGCGTAGCTCATCGTCATGGTTGTTGGGGGTTCACTGATGGTCACCAGAGCTTCCTGAAAGCATCCCGCATCATTTGGCACCATCAAGAAGTCTGGGCCTCTCTGGGAAGAGGCCTGGAGCTCGATGAAGAAGGGGTACCTGGGACCCTCCTTCTGTCATGGAATCGACCCTCAAGGGGCCTCCGGCATCGCATACCATGGAGGAAATGAAGCTATTGCGCATGGGGGTGAGCGTGATGGAGGAGCTTCAACGAGAGGTGGTGGAGGAGCTCTGTTTCATTGATCCACGAAGGACATGAGGGGTCAAAGGGTGGAAAGAGTGCATCATGCATTGGGGGAATGAAATGGGAATGATAGATGGGTCGGAACGAGTGTGACAGTGAAACACGGTTGGAGCAATGAGTTCCGACGATCGAATATTTGAAACTATAACTAAGATTAAGATCTAGCTACAAAATAAAATGCAAGAATGGAAAAACCTAACTAAATCTACCTAAGAATGGATAAAAGGTGCACAATTCGTAACTGGAAACCATGGAGCAGAGACCTCGTCAGAGTAACGCCTTAGACCGAATCATATCCTCCTAGCATCTCCTCGACCTCGGGGGATGCTCTCTCTGCCACCGGGAACACACATGCGTGCGAAGAGAAGCAATTTATTTCTTGAAGAGTGATCAAAGATTCAATGAATGGATGGAGGAGCATACTTATAGGTTGCTGAAGATATGAACTTTGATAAAGGATTGCGATTGATTCAAGGATGCTCGATTTGATCTTTGGCGAGGGCATGATCCCAGGATGTTTAATCTCCATGAAATGCGTAGCACACTTTATTAGAGCATCATCAGATCAAGCAGAAAAAATGGTGAAAATCCAGGTTCTGACAGGGTGGTGACTCGAGGAAGAGAGGGGAGTGTCGACCCAGGTCAACACGGGGAGTGTTCTGGTTGGTCCACGTGGACCAACCAGAAAAATCCCAGGAGAAATTATGGGTAAACTTGATAAATAGTGGCAAATGGATTTATTAGTTTTATATTATTTTATGTAGTATTTTATTTCTAATTTATTTAGTTGTATGAGGTTATTTATTACACGTCATTATTTACAAGTATAATTATAGGTTTTTGACATATGTCTTGAATATTTTATTTTTATTTTTTATTTTCTATTTTATTATTTTATACACTTAATTTATATATTTATAAATTATTTATATATAGACAACTATTTTATTATATTTTCTGATGTTATTTGTATACTTAAATAAATAGATGTATTTATTATATAGGCATGAGTATAGGTAGTTCATCTATGCATTTTATGCACTTATTTATTTTAACTTATTTTTAATGATTTTCTTTTATTATGATTATGTACATACACTATAAACAATATTTACAAAATTATAAAAATATGAAATTTTGAAAAATAAAAAGAATAAGTAAATTAAATATTTTATTCAGGTATATTGTACAATAGAGGCCCAAAACCTAACTTTTGCATTTTAACTCCAAATTAAATGAAACTACCTTCATTAAATAGGTAATAAATATTTACATATAATTAAAGATAATTTTGATGCATTTTGAGTTTATTTGGAGAATGTATGGGTCTGAGAAGTTTGTCTTTTGGCTTTTTATTCTGAGTGTAGAATGTAGAATTTGTATTTTTTTTGTGAAAATAATTTTGTATTTTTCTAAATAAATTTATCTACGAATTTCATGTACAGAGTTTGTA